>PVIC010005143.1:0-59133 GCA_004025085.1 Thryonomys swinderianus
GAATTGGGTCTTTAAACTTGGGGAGGCTGATCTGTTTGAGTTCTTTATATATTGTCGATAATAGCCCTTTGTCTGATACACAGCTAGTAAAGATTTTTTCCCATGTTGTTGGTTGTCTTCTAGCAGTGCCAGCGACTTCTTTGGCTGTGCAGAAGCTTTTCAGTAGGATGAGATCCCATTTGTTGATTCTTTCTGCTAAAGAACTAGCTCTTTAATTTGCTGGTTTTCTTAGTTGCAGTTTCATTGATTTCTACTCTCATCTTTATAATTTTCCCTCCTTAATTTTGGCTTGGGGCTGACTTGTTTCCCAAATATCTTAAGATGTATCATAAGATTCTTTATGATACAATGCTCTTTTTACCTCATACGAGCATTAATAGTGACGAATCTTCCTCTTGAGAGAGTTTTCATAGTTTCCCAGAGGTTTTATTGACTTTGACAGTCATTATCATTAATTTCCAAAACTTTTTAAATTCCTTCTTTAATTTCTTCTGTGTTCCATTGGTTATTTAGGAGTAAGTTACTAATTTTCCAAGAGCCCTTAGCTTTTCTGAAATTTCTTCTATACTTTTTTCTTGGTCATTCTAGACAAATCAAGGTTTAATTTTATTGATCTTTCAAAACAATTTTTTTCATTGTTTTTTCTAGTTTGATTTTCTCTATTTCATTTATTTATTACTTGCAGTTCTGTTTGCTTTGGGTTTAACCTTTCTTCTCTTAAGGAACAAAGTTAATTTAGTGATTTCTTCTGGTTTAATATGCTTCTACAGTGATACAGAATAAGTAGCTTTAGTTGGCCACCTAAATTTTACTTTTATTTTCATTTCAAAGTGCTTTCTAACTTGCCTTTTGGATTCTACTGTGACTCATTTAGAAGCGCAAAGGTTAAGTTTTCTATCTCTTTGTTTCAATTTTTTAGTATATATTACTCTAGGGTTTGTATGGGGAAGTGTGTGTGTGTGTGTATATATATATATATTTGATATGTCATGATGCTTTCTATACTTGGATACTCCCCTGCCTCTCCTACCCTTCCTGATGATCTCCTTCCTGTCTCTAAAAGTATCCCTTCTGGTTTCCTGTCATTGCCCATTCATTTTGTTTAATTGTTTGTGTATTTGTTTATGGTTTAGACTTATCATATAAAATACTTAATATTTAATTTTCTGAATCTGGCCCATTTTATTTAATATGATTGTTTCTGGTCCCATCCATTTCTCTGCAAATGACATGATTTAACTTTTGTTTATGCCTAAGTAATATGCCATTATGGCTACACATTTTTATTTATTCACCTGTTAATAAGCATCTCAGCCATTCTCACAGCTTAGCTATTGTGAATTGGATATACAGTTTTGGTAAAAAGTTTATCTAAGAGTGGCTTTCTTTGTATTTAAACTACTTGAGATTTGTTGGGTTTCTTACATCTGTCAATTAACCAATTTTATTGTTTGTTTGCTTTTTTAATAAACTGAATTTATTGGTACCTTTTAGGAATACTTTATGACTACATTTTCTCATTGGCAATTTTTACCCGTACATGTGTATCTTGATTCTTATTTTTCCCCATTATCCTGCCCTGCCTTCAACCCTTCCCATATAAAAAAGATTTGTTTTCTTTTCCTTTTTACCAACAAATTTTTTTCTTTTCCTTCTTTGTTTTCCCCTGTTACCCAGTTATCATTTCTCTTTGAGCTATTTCTTCCTATTTCACAATATTTATGCATGAGGGACCTCATTTATACTTTCAGTTTCTCACACTAGAGGAACAATATGGTATTTAAACATCTGTGTCTTATTTATTTCACTTATGAGTATGACCTCAAGGTTCATCCATTTAGGTATAAATGTCTCTAATTTATCATTCTTTATGGCTGAGTAATGCACCATTTAATTTTTTTAAAAAGTCTTTATCCAGTCTCCAGTTGATGGGCATGTGGGCTATTTCCAAGATTTAGCTATTACAAACTAAGTTTCTATAAACATGGGTCCACATATGTCACCATGATATGATGCTTTTAATTCTTTTCTGAACATACTTAGCAGGGAAATAGCAGGGTCAAATGGAACCTCTAATTCTAGGTTTTGGAAGAATCTACACACTGATCTGCACAGTGGTTGCACCACTCTACATCCCCAGCAACAGTAGAAGAGGGTCCCTTTCCCCCCTCAGCCCCACTAGCATTTATTATTCCTTGTTTTGTTGTTAGAATCCATTGTTTCAGGACTATGATGGAATCTCCATGTTATTTCTATCTGTGTCTCTTGAATTACCAGTGATGTTAAATGCTTCTTCATATGCTTCTTTACTGCTTTTACTTCTTCATCTGAAAAAGATCTGTTCGTGTCAGATGTCAACTTTTGAATTGAGTCTTTAAATTTGGATGGTTATATTTGTTTGAGTTCTTTATATATTCTGTGTAGCAGACCTTTGTCTGAGAAGCAGCTGGTAAATTTTTTTTCCCCACATTGTAGATTCTCTTTTTTCTCTATCGTTAGTTTTTCTTCCTGTGCAGAAGCTTTATAATAATATGAGGTCCCAATTGTTGATTCTTTCTGCTGATTCCCATGCTACATAAGGTCTTTCCCTATGACAGTGTCTCCAAGAGTTCTACCTAACCTAACTTCCAGCAGGTTAAGGGCTTCTGTTTTAATATTTAGATCTTTAATATACTTTGATTTCAATGAAAGGGAAGCAATACTCCCAAATTCATTCCTGGAAGCAAATATTACCTTGATTCCAAAAACACAGAAAGACCCAACCCAAAAAGACAATTACAGGCCAATCTCCAAGGTGAACATAGATGCAAAAATCCTCAATACAATAACTGGCAAACAGAATACAGAAGATCATCAAGAAGATCATATAAGCTGATCAAGTTGGATTTATCCCAGGGAATGTAAGAATGGTTCAATATACATAAATCAATAAATGTAACAGACTATATTAACAGATTCAAGGACAAAACTGTAATGTTATCTCAATAGATGCAGAAAAAGTGTTTGACAATATCCAACAATTCAGGATTAAAACCCTATAGAAGATTGGAATAGATGGTCTTTATCTCAACCTGAAAAAAGCTATTTATGAAAAATCAACAGCCAGCATCATATTAAATGGTCAAAAACTGAAACCTCTTACACTAAGATCATGAACAAGACAGGGACGTCCACTCTCACTACTCCTGTTTAATATAGTGCTGGAAGCATTATCCACAGCAATCAGACAAGAAAAAGAAATAAAAGGAATGAAGATAGGAAAGGAAGAAGTTAAGCCACCAATATATGCTGATGACATGATACTCTAAATAGAAGATCCTAAAAACTCAGCCAAAAGACTGTTAGACTTAATTTACATATTCAGTACAGTAGCTGGGTACAAAGTCAACACCCAAAAACCAATAGCCTTTTTAAGCACAAGCAACAGACTCACTGAGAGAAATCAGGTAATCAGTTCCTTTCACAATAGCATCCAAAGAATGAAATTACTTGGAATCAGTCTAACAAAGGAAGTGAAAGACCTCTGCTCTGAAAACTATAGCACTCTGAAAATGGAAATTTTCCATCAGAAAATGGAAAAACATCCCTTGTTCTTTGGTAGGAAGAACCAATACTGTCAAAATGGCCATACTCCCTGATTGATTCTCAGAAAAAGGGCTACTCTCTAGAATATATGAAGAACTTAAACAAATCAGTCCTCCCAAGTTTAAAGACCCAATTCAAAAATGGGTACCTGAAATGAACAGACACTTTTCAGAGAAAGAAGTAAAAGCAGCCAAGAAGCATATGAAGAAATGTTCAACATCACTGGTCATTGAGAGATGCAGATGAAAACAACACTGAGATTTCATCTCACTCCACAAAGAATGACTTCTATTGCAAAATTAACCAATAATAAATGCTACCGAGGCTGTGGGGAGAAAGGAACCCTTCTCCACTGTTGGTGGGAATGTAGACTTGTGCAACCATTGAGGATATCAATATGGAGATTCCTCAGCAAACTAGGATTAGAGGTCCCATTTGACTCTGCTCTTCGCCTGCTAGGAATATACTCAAAGGAATTAAGAGAATCATGTCATAAAGACACATGTGCACCCATGTTCGTAGCAGCTCAGTTTGTGGTAGCCTAATCTTGGAAACTACCCAGATGCCCATCAACTGGAGACTGGATAAAGATGTGTTTTTTTAAATAAAATGGAGTATTACTCTGCCATCAAGAACCACAAGTTGCCGGGCATGGTGGCTCATGCCTGTAATCCCAGCACTTGGGAGGCAGAGACAGGAAGATTGCTGAGTTCGAGGCTTGCCTGGGCTACATAGTGAGCTCAGGGCCAGCCTGAACTACAAAGCGAGACCCTGTCTCAAAAAAAAAAAAAAACCCACAAGTTTCCGTTATTTATGTGCAAATAGACACACCTTGAGGACATACTACTAAGTGAAATAAATAGATCACAGATATGTAAATACCATATCTTTTCTCTGGTGTGAGAACCCGAGGATGTAAATGAGTTCTAGAATGTATGATAGATTTTGTGAAATTGGAAATACTCAAAGGGAATGTGGTAAGGGAAAGTAATGCGGGGAAAAAATAAATATTATTTGAAAAGAAAAAGAAAGCACATGTATATAGGGGGTGGGGGTTGTGGGGTGGGTAGGGATATGGGTAAAAATGAGAATTAATTCATGTCATATACTGGTACAAATTCCCCAATGTTGAGTGTGTTTGTGAGCTGTATATAAAATGTATCAGTAAAGAATTCAATTTTTAGAAATGGCCATACTCCCAAAATACTCATGTTTTTGTGAAGTTCTTTTGCTATTGATATCCAATTTCAAGGATTATGGTCCAACAGTATATAGGAGATAACTTCATTTCCTTTGCATTTACTTAAACACGTTCTATGAACTAACGTGTGGTCTATTTTGGAGAAAGACCCATGTGCAGCTAAGAATGTTTATTTTGATTTTGTGGGGTGAAATACTTTGTAGACTTCTATGAAATCATTTATTCAAAAGTTTGGTCCATTACTAGTATTTCATTTTTTTTTGCTGGGTGATTTGTCTGTGATAGTGAGGTGTGGAGGTCCTCCACTGTTACTGTATTAGTGCTTATTTGGCTTCTCAAGTCTATTAATATTTGTTGTTATATAGTAGGGTGTGCTAGCTCTTGGTGTGTATATATATATATATATATATATATATATAATTGTCATATCTTCCTCATGGCTTGTTCACTGTATGAAGATATAGTGACCTTCTTTGTCTCTCTTAATTAATTTTGGTTTGAAATCTACTTTTTCTACAAATAAGATAGCCACTCTTGCTTCTTGGGGGTTTCTTGTCTCATGGAGAATTGTTTTCCATCCTTTTACTTTCAGCCTGGATATTTTTGGATTGCGTTTCTTGAATATAGGATATTGTTGGATATTCCTTCTTGACCCATTCTGCCAATCTGTTTATTTTAATTGTTGAGTTGAGGCCAGTGACATTGATAGCTACAGCTGACGTGTATTGACATATATGCCATGATATTTTCCTGTAGTTAGCTCTTTTATTGCTGTTATTTTTTTTTATTTTCCTCCTGCCATTTAATTTACTGCTTTGTATAATGGTTTCATTCTGTTAGGCCTCATGGAGTTGTGACCCTCACTGTCTTTTCCTAGTATTTTGTTTAGAATTTTTTTAAACGCAGGTTTGTATTCATGAAGTTTCTCAAGTGTTCTTTGTTATGAAGATATCTTACTTCCTCATCTATTTTAAAGGACAGTTTTGCAGGATATATCAATCTAGGTTGGATTCTTTGTTTCATTTATATTTTAGTAATTTCCTGTGTTTTATCAAAGTGATCTGTCTTCCCCATGCCTCTCTACTTAGTGTTGTTATGTTTTTATTCCAGCCCCTCAGTGTGTTGGTGTAGTTCAATGGACAGGTAACAACAGTCATGCTCAAAATCTCATGTCCATAAAGCTTTGCCTTTTAACCAGTTGTGTGTATGAGCTAAAGAACACACACAAGTCTGGGAGGTTTTCACATCACCTTCAGCCTTTCCTTTCTCTTAGTCATGCCAGCTCTGACTTGCATGTGCTCACCAACTCCTTGAAGCATGGATGTGGGCTTCTGTTACCCTCTAGGTTTTTTTCTTGTGACTATTCCTTGCTTCCCAGGCAACCAGAGATTGTGGAGAACTTAGACTTTATGGCTCTTCCTTGCACTATTCATAGTGTCACGTTACCAAAGGATATGTAGAGACATGTGGCCTCTTTATGTCTCTCAAATGTATAATATTTCCTTTTTATTTCTGCTACCCCACTAATCTGCTGCTCACCCAAAGCACCACTACTACCTTAGGCTTCCAAAAACTGCCATTTTCTGTTTTCCACCAAACTTGCATTTCTACTGACAGCTCTGCTGACTGTGAGTTTTCATCTTCTAGTCATAATCAAGACACCCCCTCTGAAGAGTGAAGGCATTTTTCTCCACAGAGACCACTGATCTGATAATATTGGAATACTTTCCCCTAGAAGAGATGGAAAATCCTTAATGAAGTGTACAACAGAATCCCACTATTCTTACCCAAATATTAGCAGGATTTCATCAATAAATTTTTATAAAGTCATTGTGTTTGCTTGATTTTCAGAACTGGAAAATACTATTAGGAACAAGTTGCTCAAAATTATTCTTGGTTTAGAGAAGACATAGCTCTATACTATCTCCAGAGGTTGTGCTCTGCAATTCTTTTTCATGTTACATTTTTAATCAGTACAATTTTTTCCCATTAGTTATGATAGTTTTCTTTCTCATTCTTCACCCAACATCACTATTTTCAGATTGAATTAGTTTGAGTCCTTAATTTTTGCCTTTTAACTGCTATGAATAAACCACATATATGAATGAATAAACCATTCATATATGAATAGACCAATCCTCTTTATATAATTATTTATGTACAGGTTTGCGTTTTTCTAAGATAGATGACTTCCAGAAATTATATATATCTCCCAGTATATCTCCCAGTATATATCTCCTATATATATGCAGAAGTTCTGTACAGACATATTACGTACAGGTATAAATTCTCTATGGTGAATGTTTTCATTATGTGTATCTAAAAAGTAGCCATAGTTTTGGGTATAGACATATTCAAAATTGTCAAACTCCTTTACAAAGTTGGCAATATATGTGTTGCCTTTATGCTCTTACTTTATAACATAAATATTTAATGCTTTCTTATTTGAACATAGTGGTCTTCTTTTTTAAAACACTAATTAGAAAGGAAAAACACACTTATAATGTATTTATTGATTCAAAGAAGTTTCAGTAACATGAATTAACTTTGCTATGTTTTCCTGATGAGTTGTCTTTGTTATTACTGTGTAGAGTTTCCTAATGATATCTTTAATCCTTGGTTTTTCTTTATACTTTATACTTAGTTTTATGCTTTCCTTTGTCAAATTTGAGCCTTTAATTTAAATGTAATAAAAAGGATCAATTTTTCTTTTAAACTTATATTTCTAATAGTCTTTCCTACCTTTATATGATGTTATATTCATTTATTTTTATCCTTAAGATTTAAAGTATTTATTAATTTTTAAAGATTGTATGAATTAGACATCAAGTTTGAGCTATTTTAATAAGCATTTAGATGATGGCAAGAGATTAAAATTTTTGTGTTTATTGGATATTTATGCTTCTGAGAAGTATTTATTCCTTTCAGTTACACATTTTGTGAGTAGGCCTTTTATTTTGAAAAGTGTATTTTATTTTTAGTTCTTACATATTCTAGATATTAGTGCACAGTCTGAGAAATAGCTGGCAAAATTTTCTCCAATGCTATAGGTTGCCTCTTCACTTTGTTGGTTTTTTCATTTGCTCTGCAGAAGTTCTTTAATTTGTTATGATGCCATTTGTTGATTCTTGATGTTATTTCTTGTGCATTTGGGACTCTGTTTAGAAAGTCATTGCCTACACATGTGACTTCAAGAATTTTACCTACTTTTTAGTTAACTAAGTTTATTGGTTCACTTTAGATATACATAATGAACACATTCACTGTATGGAACCTGTACCTGTACATGATATATCTGGATGCTTTTTTTTTTCCCATACCCCTCCTCCCTCCAAACCCTCTTCTTCTCCTTATTTACTTAAGTTTTGTTTCCATTTTTTTCTTTTCTTTTCTATCCCCTTCCCTCCACCTTAGTCTGCTTCCCCTTTGAACATCTTCCTCCTATTTCAAAATATCTATTGTACATTTTGGTCCTTATTTACAATTTTTGTTTCATACACCAGAGAAACACAGGTGTGTTTGATTTATTTCACTTAAGAGTGTGGACTCGGGCCGGAGGGTTAGCTCAGTGGTTCCGGCGCCTGCCTCGCAAGTGCAAGGTCCTGAGTTGGATCCCCGGTGACCACATACAATGCTGGGCGTGGAGACTCACGCCCACCAGCAATCAACACCACATACCACAGTGCCGGGCGCGGTGGCTCAAGCCTGTAATCCCAGCACTCGGGAGGCAGAGACAGGAGGATTGCTGAGTTCAAAGCTTGCCTGGGCTACATAGTGAGCTCAGAGCCAGCCTGAACTACAAAGCGAGACCCTGTCTCAAAAAAACAAAAACAAAAACAAAGCAAACAAACAAAAAAAAACACATCATACTGCCAATTTTATCTTCCAGAAGATTAAGTGTTTCAATTTTATTATGTACCTCTTTGATCTATTTTGATTTTTTATTTTAGAAATACTGTTTAGGGTCAGTCTTCTGCATATGGGTAGCAATTTTTCCCAGCACTATTTACTGAAGAGGCTGTCTTTCCTCTAATGTATGTTTCCTTTAATGTAGGAGATGGTTGAATGTATCTGTGGTTCTTTTTGAAATCTCTATTCTGTCTCATTAATCCACAAGTCTCTTTTGTGCTAGTATCTTGCTTTTTTTTTTTTTGCTGTAGTTTTGCAATATAATTTGAAATCCAAGGATTGTGATGCCTCCAGATTTGTACGTATTACTCAGGATTACTTTTGCTATTGTGGATCTTTTCTGGTTCCTAAAGAATTTTAGGATTAATTTCTATAGTTCTATGAGGAATCCTACTGGTAGTTTTTATTGGAGTTTATTGAATCTGTATAAGTTTTGGAAGTGGCCATTTTGATGATATTGATTCTGACAATGATGTCCTCTTTAATCTTATTTTTCAGATTACTATGCTTTTCATTGTGGGGGTCTTTCCCTTTTTGGATTATGTTAATGCCAAAGTATTTAATTTTTCCTCCTCTTATTGTAGAAGACAGTCAGTGGTGAAATGAAACTTGTTTTAAAAACCAGATTAACTTCATAGAAGTAAAAAAGTTAAATTTCTATCGCTTCTCAGCCTTTTGGCTAAGATCAAATGTAAAAAAGTTAAATTTCTGAAATTATTACTAAATTGGCTCCATTTGATAAAACTTTGTACACAAAAGACAAAACTAGTAAACTCAGAGAGAGCTTAACAGTTTATATCTAAAGTGATAAATAAAAGAAATAAAATATGAAAGCATAAAGAATAAAGCTGAGTACATGAAACTTTTGAAATATTTTCAAAAGGCCTAATACAAATAACTAGACTCACAACAAAAAAGAAAGAAAAATGGGTCAGAAGAAATATGTGAAGAAGTATAGCTAAGATACCTTATTCAAATTTGATAAAAGGCATTAATAGTTAGATTCAAGAAACTCAGCAGATCCCAAAGAAAACTGCTTTCTAATAAGCAACAAGAAAACTAATATGTGACTTTTCAACTGAAACTATAAAGACCAGAAACTAGGGAAATGAAATATAAATTGCTGGAAGAAAATCCCACCAAATTAGAGAACATTGTCCAACAAAACTATCATTTATAAGTAAAGGTAAAATAAAGATGTGAAACATCTTTAGCAGCCAAAGCTGAAACAATTGGTTATCATGACCTGAAAGTGCAATAAATATTAAAGACAATTCTTTGTTCAGAATGAAAAATATCTCACATCCCTGGAAAAGTCCATTTTACACATACATAAATTTGCTCAAATTCAAGGATATAAAGCACAGATCAACAAATTTCAGTGGATTTACAGTTGCACAGAATTTGTTATCTGATTACAAGGAAATTACTCTAAAAATGAGAAATAATATAAAAATTCTCCATAATTTACAATATCACCAATATTTTAAAGGAAAAAAATCACAGTAAGTATTAGAAAATATTTTGAACTCAAGTAACATTGAGTAACAGTGCATTAAGATCTGTGAGATGGGGGCCGGAGGGTTAGCTCAGTGGTTCCGGCGCCTGCCTCGCAAGTGCAAGGTCGTGAGTTCGATCCCTGGTAACCACATATAATGCTGGGCGTGGAGACTCTCGCCTACCAGCAATCAACACCACATACCACAATGCCGGGCGTGGTGGCTCACTCCTGTAATCCCAGCACTCGGGAGGCGGAGACAGGAGGATTGCTGAGTTCGCGGCGGCTTGCCTGGGCACCAGAGTGAGCTCAGGACCAGCCTGAACTACAAAGCGAGACCCTGTCTCAAAAAAAAAAAAAGATTTATGAGATGCTGTTTAAATTGTGCTTGAAGGCAAATTATAAGTTCAAGCTTTATCATTTTAAATAAATTCATTAGAAAAGAAAGGATGAAAATAATAAAGATTTCATCTGAAGGAGGTGGCAAGACAGTAGTAAGTTAGAGGAAAACAAGATGAATTAAGGAAAAGTGAGCAAATTAAACAATAAAGTGAGATAAAAGCAGGTGTACAATAGAGAAAAATAGAAATTTTATTCTTTAAAGTAAATTTATAACGTTGAAAAACCTCCCACCAGATGATTGAGAGAGGAAATGAAATGTAGCAATATCAGAAACAAATGAGACATAGCTATGGTTATTCCAGATAAAAAAAAACAAGAAAAGGTAACATTACTAAGAATTTATGCCAGTGAACTTAACCTGATATTTAAAATAGACATTTATTTGGAAAAAAATAACCAAAATTGACATAAGGAAGAATTAGAAATCAGGATAACCCCATGTCTATTAGAGAAACTTACAATTGCAACTCTCACAAAGACAAGTCTAAACTCAAGTGGGTCAAATGGTGTACTCTTCCAGATATGCTGAAAACAAATAGACTATCTTCTGAAGCTCTTCCTAAAAATATAAGAAGAAACACTTTCTAATGTTGGACCTTAATATAAAACCAAGAAGGAAAGAAGGGGGAGCAACAGTGATTCCCTTGAGTTAAAATACAAAAATTCTGCAGAAAATATTAGCAAACTGAATAGCAGTATGTCAAAAGATCACCACATCTGGATCAAGTAGGCTTTATCCTAGGAGTAAAAATCTTGTTTAATATTCAAAATTCAATGCACGTCATTTTTTTTTTCTTTTTAGACCGAATCTTGCTATGTAGTTCAACCTGGCCTTGAACTCATTAACCAAGGCTGGCTCACACTTGAAGTGATCCTCCTGCCTCAGCCTCTTAAGTGCTGGGATTACAGGCATGTTCCACTATGCCAGGTTCACTGTATGTAATTTATAACAGAATACAGCGAAGTCCATGTGTTCATCTCACTAGCTTTAGAAAAATGTTTGTTAGTATTCAGTATGTATTCATAACAAAAACTCTCAAAAATATTGAAATTGAATATCACAGCTAAAAACTGACAGCCAAATCACACTTAGGGACAAAATTTTGAATATATTTCTCCTTTAATTCTAAGAATAGCTCACTACTATTTCTATCCAACATTTCTGTAGAAGTTGTATCCCATTCAACAAGACAGGGTGTGTTGACAAGGGCAAGTTGTCAACTATGGTGTATCATTAATAAATTTTATCGGTTATCAATTTGTGAATAAAGTCACGATACACCCAAGAAAGTTTTAGAAATATTTATACTTCGGAATTGGGGGGAAAGTACAGGGAGATAAATAGTTTTATTTTAGAACTTAACGTGTTATCACCAGAAAAACACAGCACGGGAGCAGCCCTACCGCTGAGAGGAATCTTGGGAATGATTAAAAAGTATAAAGAAGAAGAAGTGGTTTTACTTTGATCATTTAACATGTCATCACTGGAAAACATGGCACGGGAACAGCACTACCACTGATGGACACGCAGAAGATCAGAACAGTCTCTTATTGGGCTGAAGCGAAACTAAGCTTCTTTACCCCCTATTTATCCTTACTGCAGACAGAAGCAGCACCAAGCCAAAAGCAGACATGGTCATTATAACTGAATGTGCATGGTCACAGCCTTGGCTAGAAGCCGGGCCGGATACATTATTTTGAGAAGTTTCTAGCATCCTTGATAATAACAAACTCTGCTTCCATCCTCCCTAATGATCTGAAGGCTGTGTTCTTTGGGCCTGTATTCCTGGGGAAGGGCCCAGCTTCTCCCAGGAAGACTACAGCCAGCCAATATGTCTGGTGCCAAGAATTGTCTATACTAAAGTTTGTTGCCCTAAGATGCAGTTCAAGGTCTGTTCTTCCAGCCTGCTTAGCACAGAGGGTTTTTTGTACAAAGCCTGTTAACTTTCTTTTATCTTTTTCCTTTACAAAGTAAAAAGAAAAAAAGAATAAAATCATCTTTATTCACAGAAAATATGAATATGCACATTAAGAAGAATCTAGAAACAGAATAATTGAATTCAACAAGATTATACAAAAATCTATTTACGAGGGCCAGAGATTTAGCTCAGTGGTTCCAGTGCCTGCCTAGCAAGCAGAAGATCCATGGTTCAGTCCCTGGTAACCACATACAACAGTACCAGGCATGATGACTCACATCCACCACAATCAGTACCACATACCACAATGCTGGGCATGGTGGCTCACACCTGTAATCCCAGCACTCAGGAGGCAGAGACAGGAGCACTGCTGATTTGGAGGCTTGCCTGGGCTAGATAGTGAGCTCATGGTCAGCCTAAACTGCAAAGCAAAACCCTGTCTCAAGAAAAAAAAAGAAAGAAAGAAAAAAGAAAATCAAACAAAAAAACAACAACAAAATTCTATTTACCTGGTAGAACCTTTTCCATTTCTACTGTCCACTTTCCTACCAAAGCTATGGATTAGGAGTTGCTTTTGTAAACACACTCTTCTTCAATCAGGTTTTGTTGTTGTTGTTGTTATTGTTTTTGTTTTGTTTTGTTTTTTTGAGACAAGGTCGTGCTTTGTAGTAGTTCAGGCTGGCCCTGAGCTCACAATGTAGCCTTGGCAAGCCTGGAACTCAGCAATCCTCCTGCCTCTGCCTCCTGAGTGCTGGGATTACAGGCATGAGCCACAATGCCCAGCATTGTGGTATGTGGTACTGATTGCTGGTGGATGTGAGTGACCACACCTGGTATTGTTGTATGTGGTTACTGAGGATCGAACCAGGGACCTTGTGCTTGCCAGGCAGGTGCCGAAACCACTGAGCTACTTCAGTCCTCTTCATTCAGTTTGATAGTTTCTCAATTTGAAAATGCAGTAATCTGGATATACATAGATGTGCTTCTAATACTTCCATTTTGTGCTTTCCACTTAACAGTTCTTTTTTTGCTTTTTACACTCTCCTGTCCTGCCTTCTGTTTATTCCGTTGAATTTATTCATTGCCTTGTTTATGCATTTTATTCATTTAAAAGTTGTACTTTGTAATTATTTTCTTTTAGTGGCAGTGCTTATATGTTCAATGCACAAATAGAATTTGTACAAATCTAAAGCCGATATTTCCATCTTCCTTCTGATCAGTGCAAGGACCTTAAAATGCCTTCATTCTTGTTACTTCCTCCTACTTAATGTTCTGGGTTTTGTCTCTTGCTTTTTTATTATAACCCCTCAAAATTAGCTAGTTTATATGCTCAGCATTCTTTCATACCTCTTATCTTTTTAAGATTCATCTTTTTTTCCCCCAAAATACCACCTTTGGTGAGTTTTTCTTCAGAATCTGTAATGAATAGAGTGTCTTGTTTCCTACACATTATCAAATGTCTACATTAGTCATATAGAGTACAGAATGCTTGGTTTCCCCTGATATTTTGATAATGTTAGTCTCTCAACTATTATATTTTTATTCTGTTGCAGACTGTGGTTACTACAGAAATAAAATGCCCTTTATTTCTATCTCTTTTCAAGATTTTCCTCTTGTTTTCACTCCTTGCAGTTTCCCTCTGCCACTGGCTGGCATATTCATCTTATCTATCTTGCTAAGGGATAATTGACTTTCATAAACCCTAAGTCTATGCCTTGATTCTGGAAAATTCCAAATTTGATCAATTAAGTCAACTTCTAGTGTTAGTCCACTCTTTGAAACCCTGCAGTGTCTCCCTGTTTGCTGGCAGCCTTACTACTAACACTGCCGTGATCTGGCCCCGGCACGTGCCTGTAGTTACACTGCCCATCCCACCCCTGCTCATTTCCTGTGTGTAATACCGCTCATTACCACCTATTTTCTGAAGCCTTTCCTAAATCTCTTCCCCTTAACTATTTCCAATTGGGTGTAGCCACTCTTTCCTTGAAAGAATTGAAAAGTTTTTTCCTCCAACTGTGATTAAAATATTGAATGTTAAAGATTATCCAGTTACTCTGAGTTCCTGGACTACATACTTGAGATATTTACAGAGGAAGGAGAATCTCAAGTTCCATTTCTCTCCAAAATGAGAACCAGAGAGGATTTGACTAAAACTGTTACAAAAATTGATAGTGATTCTGTTAGGGAACAAGGCAAGCTTCCTCAACCACTGACAAATATCACCTTGCATCGGCCCTCCAGGAATCCAACAAGATTTGAGTCTCAAATATAGAATAAATTCAAGAGAATCAGATAGGAGCTTAGTGCTGAGATGTATGAAATAGACAGAGTGCAGGTGAAGGCACAAAGTAAAGAATCCCAAGAAAAACATAGTGCCTCTTCTGTTCAGTAAGCCAGTACTATGACAACCTAAAGACCTGGGCCATTATCGTACCCAGGATGTTTTTATGGGGCTGCTGCAGGTGAGCACAAGGGGCAGCTGGCATCCTCCATGCGCTGTGCTGAGCGAGCAGCCACAGCCCAGCCTCTCAGAGATCTAACGTAGCAGTCCTGTGGTGAAGACTCCTTTAAGGAAGTTTTTTGGCTTCCTCTTCCAGAATGGTGGGAAGGATCATCACACTATCTCCATCCTCCCATTCAACTGGAGAGGCCCCGTTTCTCCGCTGTCAGCTGGAGTGAGACCGCTCCTCTGAGAACTTCATCAAAGTTTCTGCCAGGGACAGCTGAGTAGAGGATGCATAGCTTCAGTTTTTTCTTAGGACCAAAAACAAATGCTGTCACAGGCGTGCCCTTTCTGTCCTTTCCTGCTGGATCCAGCATGGCCAAGACGGTAGCTGGGTCTCACTGATGATGGGCAAAGGAAACTTCTATGGGTTCATCACCACTGCAAGCACTGGCATCCTAACTCCAGGTGGTGCTCCTCGTCACCGTCCACTGAAAAGGCAACCAATCTCACATTCCTCCTGGCAAACTGGTGCCAGCCTCACTGCTCTGCCAAGTTCTGGTGCACATGGAGAAGTCCCACGGGTGGGAAAAGAGGACGCCCGTGAGCCTCCCAGAAAGCCATGGAACAGACCAGCTGACATGGTGCTGGCCTTGAGGTTGGGGGCCTGGTCACCAAGGGCTCCTGTGCGGCAGCAGTGGCGCAGCAACAAACCACGAGCTCACACTGAGCGTAATTCAGAGAGATTTTACAGCAACTCAGTGTGCTCCAAGTGAAAAAGCACTTCGCAAACCACAAGTGCTACTCCGTTGCTTCAGTCTCCACCATTCATGTCTTATCTTTGTAGAGCGAATTATGTTCCAAATAGTTGTCTCTTTAAACTTCCATGCCATATGGCAGAGAGCAGAACTCTTGGTGTTCTTTGATCATAATAAAGTATATTTTTGGTTCTACGCCTTCACTTGCTACACTTCTCAGAGCACGAAACACACCGGAGCACCCAGTGAGAAGCTTGACAGAGTTTGATAGTCGCTCCAGTCTGGCCTGAAAACTCAGCACATCACTGGATGCTCCTCTCCCCATATCTCACCACTGCTCTTCTGCACAGGTTCTGCCTGGCAACGTAGGCACTAGGGATCGTGCTTGTAAGACAGCAGATTCCTACCCACTCCCACCCTTCCTCTGCTTTCCTCGGCTTCATTTTCCTACTACACTTGTCCACAGATAAACTGTTGCCTATTAACCACCCTTCTTACTATCGAGGTTACCCAACTTGACTGTTTTGCTCTTTCTTAAAACAGACGTCTATGGCATGATTTCCTCCTGAAAACTAAAGAAACCACTTCCTCTCCTGGCAGCCACCTAAATCAAGTTCTGAGCTGGCTGTGTACAGAGCCCTTCTGTTCCCTGCTGGTTTAAAGATAGTGGCAATTTCTGCCTGCATTTAGCAAGCTTTCTGTTTCTTTCAATACTTAAGGAAAATTTACATATCTTTTCTACCCAGTTCATCATTGTGATCTTGGCTGGAACTTTCCATTAATACTGTTTAGGCACTTGTACAAACAAAAACCCATATATGATGCTTACAAGAAATAAATTCTTATTATTTAATAACAAACATCCAAAGCTATAACTTATTTGCTGTAACTTATTATGACCATATTGTTCTGAGATAGTACAAGATTTGCTGAAGGAAAGTAACTAATTTCTGGAGTACAGGTGGGTCCAGTACACATATCCTGTGATTCCCTGCCATATGTCTTCATACTCTGCTGCCCTTTCCTTTGATAAGTTCGTGTATTTTTCTCTTCTTATGTCTGCATTAACCATAAGGCCCTCAACCCTTGCTTTACCTGGAGGGGATCTTGTCTGTCTCACTGGTCATCTTCCTCAACTTTCAACTGTTAGACTCAGCTGTTGGTTTTTGACATGACTTTCTCCAGACTCAGCGAGGTTGAAAATAATGTGGTCTTTCAGTTAAGCTGCCATTCCAGGGTCTACTCTGTGGTCAGTGAAAACTGTGGCCCAGGAAGTGTGACATCAGCTGCCCTCCACTGGAGAGAGCTTGCTCTGCCTCCTGTTCCTCGCAAGCCATGTGTTCCTCTCAGCTTGCCACAGGGTTGGCAGTGCACACAACATAGCTGTCAGATTAGCAGTGTACTGAGCACCAAAAATCTGGCAAACTCCTAGGGCTGCTGTGTGTTTCTGCCGCCCCTGGTCTGCCCTTGCGTGGACCATGGCCCCTTCTGGACTTCGGACTGAAGGTTGAGGCTATCGTTGGCCTGGCAGTGCCTCTGGTGGCCCAGGCTCCAAAGATCTCCAGCTGAGAAGTGGCTGGGATAGCAACAGCCCACCTGCCAACCTTGCCTCCTTCTTCCTTCTGAGTCCTGTGTCCACATCATGCAGTGAGAATTCAGTGCTATTGGCTCATCATTATGTATCAGGCTTTTCGGTAGTTTGCTGAGTGAATTCCCAACAATGACAATGACAATGAAAAAAAGGGAGGGTAAAAATAGAAAAGTCACTAAGTCTCTAGAGGAGGCTGATTTGCAGAGTGCTTTGTAACACCCTGGTCACTGTCAGCAGCCCAAAAGTGCCAGCATCATCCTCCTGCACTCACCCTGATGAAGCTCTTCCGGAAGAATTTCAGAACACAGAGAAATGCAGAGGCCCAGCTGGTTTCTCTGGGAGCTATATTCTGAAAAGAACACACATGATTCCTCTAAGATAATAGTTTGCAATCTGTGCGTCCCACAAAAATGAAAGCTGTCGTGTCTGCATAGCATGCCTGCAAGCATCACCCTCAGACTCCCTTCCTCAGGTCCCAGCTGGTGCGGGATGTGCAAGTGTAGATTTGGGTCCGAGAAAGATCCCTGAAATCCAGGGAGGAGTCCCTGAGGGTGAGAGGAACCCTGAACAGTGAAGGGCAAGGCCGCACCAAAGATGAAGCACAAGTGTTAGCGCCTGGATTCTGTACCTTGGCTGTGCCTCAGGGTCCCGGGGCATCGTCTCTCCCCAAGCTGTGGCTCGGCTCCCCGGACCAAGGGCCTCATGCCGGGTGTCCCGTTCCAGCTCCCGCTGCCTTTTGCTTATCAGAGAACACCTACCTCCCTCCTGTTCAGTCTCTCAAGGTCTTGCTGCCCATTTGGGTAAAGCATTTTGCACTAAGATTTGGGTACTGTGGGTACCATGGACAGTTCCGTCCATCCCTTTGACTTTCACATTTAACTGGAGGCTCCCGAAGTCCGGACTGACTACTCTTGAAAATGAATCTTTTTTTTTTTTTTTTTTTTTGAGACAGGGTCTCGCTTTGTAGTTCAGGCTGGCCCTGAGCTCACTATAGTGCCCAAGCAAGCCTCGAACTCAAAAATCCTCCTGCCTCTGCCTCCCGAGTGCTGGGATTACAGGCGTCAGCCACCACACCCGGCACTGTGGTATGTGGTATTGATGGCTGGTGGGTGTGAATCTCCACGCCCAGCATCATATGTGGTTACCGGGGATGGAACTCAGGACCTTGCGCTTGTGAGACAGGCACCGGAACCACTGAGCTAACCCTCCGGCCCTTGAAAATGAATCTTGCGTCCCCAGTTACACCACCCACCTCGATCGCCCATGCTCACACGCAGAGACCACATTGTTGACGCCCCCTGAGTTCTGCCTCAGTCTCCCCAGAGCTGCCCGTCCCTGGATCGTCTGTGCAGTGACAGAGGCCCCACGTGCTGGTGCCAGAGATGTAGACCTTGCAGGCGCCCCTGATTTATCCGACCCGCGCACCCGGAGAGTAGAGAGGGATGGAGAAAGGCACAGCCCGCTGAGACCGGACAGCGGGGCTTCTGTCCAGGGACTGTTGTGGAATATTCCAAAGGAGGGACAGGATCCAGCAGCACTTTGGAAGATTCCAAATCAATGAAAATCCACCGTGGCCAGCATTTTTAGAGTTAGGAACCTGAGCAGTGAGAGACAAGCGGGAACAGTTGCTGCATGGTGACATTAGCACTGCTGATGACTGCGCCTCCTCTAATAGGTTTCTAAGAAATTTCTAGAATATGCAGCAGGCCAGGCTGGGGCAGTCCTGATGCCCCTAACTGGCACATGCCCTCTCCCAAACCCTGTGCCCAGTCAGCGGGCGGCCCCCGGTGGAGCGGGCGCCAAGCAGGCAGAGCCGTCCGCAGAGCGGCTCGGCCCTGCGCACTCCCAGGCTGGTCCCCGCGTTCCCGCGCCGCTCTCGGGAGCGCGCCTCTCCAGCTCCGCGAGGACTGCGGAGCCTGCACCCTCCCGCCCGCGCGCTCCCGGCCAGCTCGCCTGTCTGCAGCCGCGCGGCCACCGCCAGCCACCACCGCAGCCGGCGCCACGCCTGCCACCGCTCACGGCCGGGAGAGCGAGCGGGAGCCCAGCGGCCGCGATGCAGGCCACGGCCGATTCCACCAAGATGGACTGTGTGTGGAGCAGCTGGAAAAGTCAGGGTACTCTCTTTCTTTCCTCGTGCATGCCCGCCCGCGGGCCGGCCGGCCGCGCACCATTTCACCTGTGGACCCGTGCATGCTTTGTACCCGCGCTTCCTGGGGGGAGTAAACCTGCCCTCTCCAAAGCCAACATCGACAATGTTTGCATTGTCCTCTTTCGTCGGTTACCCCCCCCCATCTCCCCCTTTGTTTTCTTGTTGCGATGCTGACATTTTTAAATAATGCATCCTTCGCCTCCTCCGGGAGCTCGCTGGGTGTTAAGCACGAGCACTTGTTTAATCTGTGCCCACCCGGAGTGGGAGCGCTTTCTCATTGTACCATGGATCTCCGTGCGTTTATTTCTGCCCAGAGGTTGGCATCTCCCCCCAGAACCATTAGCTGAGAGGGCTCCCAGTGCCTCCTCTTAAGACACACCCATTTTAGGGTGATTATTTGTGGCTGCACAAAGGAGACTGGAAATGTAGACTTTGCCCTCCAAATCTGGAAAATGTGATGGCGTAGCCACTGTGAGGATGGTTCACTTTGCGGTATCCTGGTGTTTTTCTCTGCCGTTGGAATAATCTGTTACTATTATTTATTAATAATGAGTTCTGTGGGCTAAATGGAGGGAAACAGCACAGCAGTGGCAAGGCCGCCCTGTGGTCTGAGGGAGAGATTTGGAGCTGGTCCTCGGGAGCCCTGGGTGTGGCCGCCCTCCAGCCTCGCCTGGCTCGCTTTTCAGCCATTTTCATTCAGCCTCTTACTTCACACATCCATCTCTCCTTTGTTACATTAAAATTCTCCTCCTTACCTTGCTCAGTTAGAGATGAGGAGGAGGAAGAGGATTTACAAGAATGAATTATATGCAGTGAACTCGGGTTTGGAAGATGAACTGTCTTTGGATATTTAACAAATACAGTGCCAAAGAAGGCACATTTGCTATAACCCGCAGGGTTTTGCAGTGACCCTCAGGGACCAAGAATACCCGGGAGAACAGTTGACTTTTTTTAAAAAAACCTGGCATCTTCACCATGTAATTTTATATAACAGAAAAAATCAGATTCCTTTTTATCTTGAGTGCCTCTGTAGGATTTTTCTCATTTTAAAAAGAAAAAAAGTAAATACATATATCAGAACAGAAAGCACGGTTTCTTTGCCTCTTGTGTGTTGGTTAGAGTGGCGATGGCATACAAATTGTGTGGATCTATGGAAGTGTGATTGTTAAAATAAATAGAGGGACCATAAATCTTAACAGTCAATAAATAAGAACTGTCCAGTAATTGAGGGACATAATAATTTCAGAAAATGACAACTACATGGACTAGCCCATATTTAATGTAGAGGGCAGCTATGAAAATTCCTGGCACCATTTCAACCTTGTTACATGTCTGAATCCATCTGTTTACTTAATTATACACACGGGACAACTGTGGCTTCATATAAGGTCAACTTCACTTGGACATAAAAACTGGTCATTAGACTATGATGATGGGTTTCTTCTATTCTTAACAAACGTAGATACCAAAAGACAGTAGGTTTTTGGTTTTATTTGTATAAGGTATTGAACTTTTTTTTTTTCATTTGTTTTGCCTCAGTTGCCTTTCACTTTGGGCTTTAAAAAAATGCATGGACATTTATAATGAGAAGTTAACACAAAATGCCATAATTTGCCCATTAAGGATAATCATGTTCCTCTCCTTGTCCATCGACTTGTGAAGATTAATTCAAGCTCACAGAGGATCTTTTGCACTCAATGACCTTTGGTTGTCATCAGTACCCATTGATTACCTTTTGTCAAACAGAACAAAGCCATTACCTTGAAAACTGACAATGAGATGGGTGGTTTTATGGGCACAAAAGAAGCAAGATTTTCCTTTCTTTTTTCCGTGCCTGCCATGAGAACTTCACATCTAAATTCAACCTACAATAAATAAGATTATTTTATTGTTTAGCCTTTTCAATATCTCTTCTTCGCTTTAGTCTCTCATCATCAGAAGTAGCCATTCTTAAACCTGGGTGCACAGTAGAATTGTGTGGGAAGCTTTAAAAATCACAAAGGATGCCCCTCCCCAAGAGGTCCTCCTTCTGCTGAACTGAGTATCAGTTTTATTCTAAAAGCTCTTCCTGGTAAATTGAGTATGTAACCAGGATCAGAGCCACTAGTGTGCCCAACCCCTAGGCCAGCAGAGGGCGGGGTACAAATGATGACCTGGGTGGTCTAGGGGCGGTGCGGAGTGTAATTAAAAGAAGTCAGTAAAGGTTTTTGATAATGTTCTCTGAAGTACTAGAAGACAGTAGTTTTGCTTGGAGAAGAAATAATGTGAGCTCTATGTGTCTTTCATATTATTAAATATTTCATGAAGACATTGCAGCAGATTGAATACTCCATGAAGATTCCACTGAAATAAACTCAGCGTATCATGAAAATTGTAGTGTACTAACTGTAGGAACAAATTATATTCTGACCACAAAATACCAGTTCATAAATCATAGTGCATTCTACTCAGTGAAAACAGAAAGAGATAAACACACTGTATAGATAAAGTCCACAGATCTCAGCAGGGCTAATACTTATGGCACTTTCCCTGCAGACCTCACCTGCATGGCTGTCCTGAGCTTTGTTATCTCCATTGCCCACGTGTCCCCTGAGGCTTGTGCTAAGGCCTGCAGCGAGGACAGCAGGCCTCCACTGCTCACAATTTCACCATCTGCCTCCAAGATGGGTGGCTTCTACCTTGGTGACTTCTTAAGAAGAATTATCTGTATAGTGGTGGCTTTGTGCTTCTGTTTTTACAAGTTTACATTTTGCCAAACATTCCATTGAGATTTCCACTTCACTCCTGGACACCATGAGGCTCAGAGAAGCAAAGGGACTTGCCCAGCAGCCAGTGTCCAACCAAGTGGTGAGAAGTGATTCTTGGCGAAAATGTCCTGCTCGTCCCAATTCCCCACTCACCACCCTCTTCCTAGTGCTGAGTTGCCGGAAGTACATTCCTTTTATAATTCCAAGATAGTGTCACCCAGGCTGAAGCTCTGTCTTTATAGATAAAGCAGAGTGCAGCTGTGCACCAGTGAGCTTGTCCACTTAATACTGTTATTATTATCGCCACCATCATCATCCCAAATTCTTACAAAGATTAGCTATATGTGGTTACTGTCCTAAACTTCCAAGTCATATCTTTGTGTAGAGGAGGAAATCAGGAGATTGGTGCTGAGATGATCAATAATGCACCCCAGGACAGAAGTGGGTCATGGATGCAGGTCTAGATTGATCATAAATTCCTTTTAACTATTCCATCACACTTCCTAAATCCAGATGGCACTGTGCCAGTAGAACAGAATTTAATTGGGAGCATCCATCTGTGTGATTTATTCTGTGCTCTAGGACCATCTTTTTACATTGCAGTGCTTCAGCAAACTGTCCTGGCTGGAAGGCCCCTGCGGTAATGTGGTGGGCGGGGCCTGGTGTGCGCTTGGGGCTGAAGGTCGCCTCCTGCTCCCTCCTGGCTGTGGGCGGTATCATTCTGCAGTTAGAGCTGCCCTGGAGTAAATCATGGATCGAAGGTGAAACACTTTAACACTTGTTCAGAGTATCATCTAAAAGCATCTTTAAAAAAAAAAAAAAAAGACAAAATGTCCCTAAAGATCTTACCCTAACCTATTGATGCTTTGTGGAAACACATTAGGGTAGACTGTGCTAGTCTGAAAGGTGTGGAAGACCCAAGCCTCCTAGAGTGTGCACAGAGGACTGAACTGTTTTAGGAAAAGCCTTAAATCACCCAAAATCTTATCCCCTAGAATTTTCTAACATTAATAATCACTGAGTATTGTCTTTACTGTCTGACTTTTCAGAAAAAGATCCCCCAGGAGTGAGAAAGGTTGATTACCTTGCTGGTTTAAATTCAGTTTCAAATCTTCTATTTTTGTCAGATTCTATGAATTAGTACTTACTTCATTAAAACTTCTCATGATAGGGGCTGGAGGGTTAGTTAGCTCAGTGGTTCCGCCACCTGCCTCGCAAGTGCAAGGTCCTGAGTTCGATCCCCGGTAACCACATATAATGCTGGGCATGCAGACACGCCCACCAACAATCAACACCGCATACCACAATGCCAGGCGTGGTGGCTCACGCCTGTAATCCCAGCACTCGGGAGGCAGAGACAAGAGGATTGCTGAGTTCGCAGCGGCTTGCCTGGGCACCATAGTGAGCCCAGGGCCAGCCTGAACTACAAAGTGAGACCCTATCTCAAAAAAAAAAAAAAAAAAAAAAAACTCCTCATGATAGTCTATGACTAGACCACTGTGATTTATAGAGATGGTGGATGAAAGCAGTGGCAGCATCAGGCCTTTTCTTCATTTTTAAAAAACCTCTCTTCTCCCTGTCCCCTATCTACTTTTCATTTTTCTCCCTGCCTCCTGATTATATTTGAAGTGATATTCTGAACTCAACTATTTTTAGACTAGTGAATATATTCTGAAAGCAACTGTGAAGTAATTGATACGTTTTAAATTAGTTTATAGTAGAATTATCTTCTAAAATCCCAGCAAAACACAATCTGAGTTAGACTTTGTTTAGAATGTTTCTGTTATTCTTGGAAGTAATTAAATACATGTCAGTATCAAGCTCCTCACCCTCCTCAACCTGCTCTGTAAGTTGTGAGCACCACTATTATTTATATCTCCCTTTTCCATTTCTTAAGAACGAATACACAGCTGTGCTAAGAAATGCAGCTGCTTTGCAATTAAGCTTACAATTAGAAAGCTAAGACTTTGACATAAATGATAACTTCAAAGCCTATTTCATATAGATAACAGCTTAAAATGCAATAAGACCTTTTTATTTATAATTGTATTTTAAATTTATGGCATATATTTCAAATGGAGAAGTTGTTAGGAGTTTTAGGGCTTAGAAAAATACAATTCTATTTTTCCAAAATGTGTTTCAATGTTAACTGAAATCTGAGGTTTCATGAAATAAAAACTTTGAATTCTTCCTTATTTTCTGCACTACCAAGAGGGAGAAGAGAAAATAATTCCCGTGTTACTTAAAATTTCTTTGCCAAAATTGATATTAATTTTGAATGAATTAAAAGTAAAACTACAACAGGTTTATAATTTACTATATTTCTACCCACTTCTGCATCAAATATGGTCACATTTTACTACCTTTCTTCAAGAGACTGCACCCAGTTGCAGACTGTCAAACTCCAAAGCAGGAAAATCATAGCATTTTACACTTTAGTTAGGGGAACAGTGACCTTGTGAGAGAGCATTCCATTCCTTGGTTCAAGAAATATTTTTGTCATTATAAACATGATCAAAAAGCATATTCTTAGCTGGGCATAGTGGCTTATGCCTGTCATCCCAGCACTTGGGAGGCAGAGGCAGGAGGATTATGGTGAGTTTGAGGCTTGCCTGAGCTAAATAGTGAGTTTAGGTCCAGCCTGAGCCACAAAGCAAGACCCTATCTCAAAAAACTAAAACAAACAAACAAAAAGAAAAACCAAAAAAAATAGATTCTCAAAGAAGAAAACCAACAACTTTCTACTTACATGGTTTTTTTTCTCTATTCCACCACAGTGAAGGATGTTTAAGATTTTGTGGCAAATTATACTTAGTGACCAGAAGGCTCAAGTTTTCAATTTTGAGCTGCTCAGAAAACTTACAAAAAGAAAAAAACACATGAAGACATTTATTATTTGAGACCTCAAAAAACTTACACCTACTACAATTGCAAAAGCTGTCCACCACCTCCCCCCCAACACACATAGAAACATGCATACACCATGTGGCCATTACTTCCTTTGATGCCAGTTTGTCTGGGATGACTGCTGCCAGTGAGCCGCTGGCTTTGCTACAGGTCTAGAAGAAGGAGAGCCTTGCCAGCTGGACCAAATGCACGGGCTCTGCTATCTCACTTCCGGCTGGACCCTCTCATCACAGCCATCCTGGGACAGTGGGGACCCTGGGAGAAAACAAGAAAGCTACAATATTTTAGTAACTATATAAGGAGACAGGAATGATATCCACCAGGATACTAGAAAGACCACCATAAGCAACATAAACTGTGTCTGCTTCAGTACAGCCTGACAAGTAGTCAACTAGGAATAATGCTTTGGCTTTGGTTTCTCCTGAAAGGAAAGCAATGTAATTGTGATTGTTGTGGATAAATGCTTCGTTCCCACTGTTGTACCAAAGGTCCTTTATAGGAGGGGATTACGTCTTATGCTCTTTACAGTCTAGAGTTCATGTCTTCCCACAGGGTTACAAAAACCTCCAGAAATACTGTTAGCACTTTTCTCGTGACCTCATACTGGCTATGTTTAGGATCTGTGAGGGAAGGACCTGGGAACAATGTTTTATCAGCAAATATCCCTACCAGCAGCTTCTTATCCAGGATGGGACCCCTCAATTACCATTTAAAGTTTCACCTCTGGGGGGAGACTCTTAGGAATGAAATTCATGCATCAGCTGACTAGAAGATGCCAGGGTCTCTGTGGAGGTTTAAAGTATTTTATTTCATTTACTTCCATTTTGTTTCTTCTGTGCCATGTAAGATGAAGGGATATCAAAACAGGGAAAGTTATTCCATGTCTTCCTTAATATTTTATGGTAATATTTTTTGGCATCGTGAGAATCAGTCGAAAGAACTGGCCTCTGTCACTGCTTTGTGCACTGGGTTAGAGAACCTAGGTGATGTAGCTTCCACATCCACTTAGCTATTGAATTCATGTCTCTGGAGGATTCCTAAAAGCCAAGAAAAATCAACAGCATATCCTTGGCCAATGATTCTTTTGCTGAAATGCTGATATGTTTATGAGCAAGGTTTTCTTACATTTCTCTCTAGGCCTTTTAAAAGTAGCATTAAATTGTCACATAACAAGTGGTACAGAGAAATGCTGCCTAAACCTTTTCTGGAACAAGATGGAATCTATTTTAAAGAAAATGGTTCAGTAATACAGGTAACTGTGCACAGTTTATTGTCATTGTGTATCATCTGCATTGTCTTCCACATAAAATATGAATAACCACACCCCTATCTTTTCAGTTCATACACGTTTAATAAGCTTTATGAATACTGCAGCCACTGCTGAGTCAGGCAACCAAATGTATCTAAAATAGTTTCCCAACTCAAAAACTTTGCACTGCAGTGAAGGGTTTTTCTTTCTAGAAATGTAACACAGGATTGAATTTCCATGTAGCTGTTAATTCTAACCTTGGATCACTTTGGTCATTTTTCTTTTCTGTTATGAATCAGATGGTGGGATTGAGGGAGCATAGATTTCAGCAATGATATTAACAGTCTTCAAACCTGTCGCTTCGCTCTTGGTGGCATCCGTGTTTTCAGACGATCCACCGAGGAAGGCTGCAGTCTCCTCTGCGGTCCAGGGACTGAGCGCGGTCCAGTTGGCAGCCTGGTAGGATCACTGGTGTACCAATAGATTGAGTGAGTGAGTGAGTGAGTGATTTGGTACCAAGGATCACACTTGGGACTTTGGGCTTGTGAGGCAGGTGCTGGAACCATTGAGCTACATTCTCAGCCCCGGCTCTAACTTTCGTACTGTCAAGGTGATTCAGTAACATGCCTGTCTTAGTGAGTGCGCTGAGGGAGTGCTGTGCACAGGTGCTCTGGTTCTCACCAGGCTTCTCCGTGCAAGGAGGGGTCAGAAGAAAAGCAGGGCTCTCTGTTCTCTGTGGTGCCCAAAGACCCCTGTGCTAAATGACTGCAGGTGCAGAGTTACTTAGGTTCCCTTACTTGAGCTATAGGGAAACTTCATTCAGACACCTACTTTTCTGGACTGGGCATGATCTTAGCCTTCTGCTTGCTAATTATGCAGTGCCACAGATTAGATGCATTTTAAAGGCATTTATTTTGGCTGATAAACCTGGAGACCCAAAGCCCTTCATCTAGTGGTGACCTTCTTGGTGGCACAATGCAGAGGCAGTGCAGGGACCCACACAACAGAGATGAGAGTGTGCACGCACACACACACACACACACACACACGTGTGTAAGTGCAATTGGGTCACCTTATAAAGCCACCAGGATTCGATCACGGGGCTCTGTCCTGCATCCGAAGCCACCTTCCAAAGCTCCCCTCTCAACTCCATAGTCGGATTAAACCAACACCCTCCTAGTACCTCACACCAGGGATTAAATCTAAAGTGAGTTTCAGAGGGGACAGCCCCTCTCAGGCCACAGGAGGAGCTGCTCGGCTTCCTACACACGTCTGCATCACGCTAAGCAAAACTGAAACATGAAAACTTGGCATTTAGTCAGCACATTTGAAACCCAGAAATCCCCTGCTCTGGTGCCAACTTCACACCTTCAGCGGCAGAGCTTTGGGCCCGTGCTTGTCCTCCCAGCGTGCTGTCCCCTGTGGTCCTCACTCGTCCCCAGCGCGAGTCCCTGACGGTCCCTGCAGCTCCCTCCTGTAGGACGCTGCTTCTTTCACCATGTGCCGTGTGCCAGCGCCAGCCGTGGGTCACCCCATTGTCTACGGATGGGAACACCCAGTATCCAGCCCTTCGACCTCAACCACTTTAACCAGACTGTCTTTGATTTTTGATAGTGCTGTTATTCATCCCATTTGGAATACTAACTGTATTTCTCTTTAGCATCACTGTCCAATGGAAATATGATATAAACTACATATATAAATTTTCGAGTAGCCACATTGAAAAATAAGAGGGGTAAAATATTTTCATAATATATTTTATTTAATCTAATATATCCAAAACTATTAGTCTTTCAATATATAATCCACATAATCAGCACTAGTGAGATACTTTACATTCTTTTTTGTATTATATCTGAAGCTTGTATGCAATTGCCTCTTGCAAAACATCTCCTTTGGGATCTGTCAGATTCTAAGTGCCTAACGTCTCCTCACAGAATGCGCGAAGACCCATTCTCTGAGGAAAATTGGCGTTAATTTGCTCTTTCCTACTTTAGCACTTATATGTGGGCACACCCATATCTTCCCAAGTTTCTCCTATCTTTATTCTTCTCTCTTCCTTGAAAAGAAAGAGCTGTCACCAGTCATATCCTCCTCTGCCTTCCCTGTCTTAACCAAATATCTTCTCTTAACAAAGTATCTTCTCTTTCCGGAATCCTCCCACCTCCCTTCCTACCAAAGGTTTACTTGTTTCTACTCCCCAAACTACTTTTCTTTATTGCTTTGAACTTTCACCCCACCCCCACCTTCTACAAGAGAGTCTCCACGCGCACTCACCCTAGTAAGGAGTGACTTTCTGGTCCCCAAATGTAGTGATCCTTTCTTGGTCCTCATTTCTCTTGTTCGGGCCACAATACTCCACATAGTGGCGAATGCTTTTCTTTAGAAGTGACTTTCTACTCTGTCTGCTGTACCTATACTACTGTGTTTTCCCTTTTAACACTCCAGCCTCTTTTGTACAGCTTTACTTATCTTTTCAATCTCTAACTATGATTTTATCCTAAAGTGTATCCCTCAGCCTCCCGAGTCTTTCTTAGAGATTTGCTCCATGTTCATGGCTTCAGTCATCATTTCTCCTCAGAATACACCCCAATATACACAATCTGCCCTGTACACCATATTTCCAATTGCCTACTGTACATATTCTTCTAAGTATCTCTGAATCTATAATATAATCTATAATTTTTTGAGACAGGGTCTCGCTTTGTAGTTCAGGCTGGCTCTGAGCTCACTGTGTAGTCCAGGCAAGCCTGGAACTCAGCAATCCTCCTGCCTCTGCCTCCTGAGTGCTGGGATTACAGGCATGAGCCACCACACCCGGCACTGTGGTATGTGATATTGATTGCTAGTGGGCGTGAGTCACCATGCCCAGCACTGTATGTGGTTACTGGGGATCAAACTCTGGGCCTTGCACTTGCGAGGCAGGTGGCGGAACCACTGAGCTAAATCTCCGGCCCTGAATCTATAATATTAAGGGCTCTGTTAACTCAGGTCTATTGTGACACAGCCTTACAAAACCATTAACCTTCCAACCTTTAGGACACACAGAGAGTGCTGTGTATCATTGTCAGCCTCGTTTCATCTGTGATGGCTGTTTCATCAATGCCCCAAGCTGTGTCAAAATGCCGTTTCCCAGTGGTCGTCATAATCTGGAGATTTAAAAACAAGTGTCATCTTTCCCGAAACCAACGTACCCTCCGATTTTCTATTTTTGTTTCTATTTTGTCAGTGACGCTAATCCTTTAATCACCCAGCTTTGAACTCTTACTGTCATCCATAATTAGCTCCTCTTCCTTCCTCCCACAGCTAATTAGTCACTGCTCTGGTCAACTCACCCGTCACAGTCTTTGCTCTTCTCCATCCCATCTCCTCAGCCAGTCGTTTTCCACATCAACAGACTATCCCCTCTTCCTTCACCAACTCCAGTTCTACCCTGTCCTCAAACTTTTTACCACCTCCAGTGATACAAAATACATTGATTGGCATTAAGTTAGCCTTAAATGAGTGTCTGATCATCCCAGCTAGATCTTAAATTCCTTGAACAAAATTTTATGATTGTTTGCCTCCTATATTTACTATATAACAGGAGATCAGTAACTACTGATGGTGAATTTTTCACTTAAGAAGAAAACTCCCATTAAACAGCTAGTTCTGAAAGCAGTTTTAAATATAATCATGTTATTCTAAATTAATATTGCATAACTTTTAGGGTTGCACGAAAGTATACATGAAAGAGGCAACTTGTTTAAGGAAAATGTCAAAATTAAGGGTAGATTCTGCTTCTTCTATTCTCTAGTCAGGATATGAGTTTCTTAACTTTTAGCTTCTGTGTATGCTGTATCATCCATCAGTCAGTGTTTATTATAAGGTTTAAATGAAGTAATAGGTGGAAGTGCTTAGAATACTTAACTGATATAAATAGAAAGTCTTTTCACAAAGCACCTAAAATCCACAGCTCATTGTCTTAAGAAAATTCTTTTGTTAACCACCTCAGTAGAAATTCCTGAAATCTCACAGCTTTTCTTTAGTGTGTCTAGAATAATTGACTTAAATGATTTAAAGGAAGAACAGTTTATTTTGGCTCATGATTTCAGAGTTTTGGGTCCATGGTTGACTGGCTCCAAGGCAAGAATGTCACGGTGGAATGGCGTGATGGAGAAAGCTGTCTGCTCATGGAATCTAGAAAGCACAGACCAGAGGAAGAGGCCAAGGACTCGATAGTCCTTAAGGCCATGCCTCTAAAACCCCTACAACTTTAGACTCGTACTTTGCTAATCTCCTAGATATCTCTCAAGCCGATCAAGTTGACGGCCAATATTAACCATCACTCTCAGCAAGCTGGCTGGAATATCTGCTTTAAGATGCCCCCACAGCACAACAGTGGCTTAGCCAACTGCCCACAGTTTTTTCCAGGAAGGACCAGACAGAGTGCCTGCCATTTGCAGGTTTTTGAATCAGTTACAGTGGACAGAAATATTGAAAGTTCTTTCTAGAAGGAATGTCTTTCCTGACAGGTGTTAAGAAATTCATGCAGTAAGGATCTGCCTGAAAATAGCAGTTCTGTCTCTGTCTGAATACTACTTCTAGGGTTTCCTGTGCCCCGCTATGTGCCACCGGGGAAGTCACCTTCCCTAGCCCTAGGAGTGCTCCTTTCGGCAAGAATCATGCTGCCCTAGAATGTATTCATTCATAAATATGTATTTGTTTCTAAAAGAAATTGCAATATAGTTGCTTTATGCACGTATTTCTTTGTTTTTATAGTTCATTTATTTTTATGTCCTATCCTCCATAAACCTGGCACATAGTTCTTTCTCAATGAGTATCGATGCAATGGACAGATAAGGAGAAAAAAACTGCTTCAGTGGTACCTCTAAATGGTGATGTTTTCGACATTTTTTATTTCCTATTTTCCCTTTCTGAGTGAAGCAGAGTAAATACTGAGGGCTCCTGGCCCCAAAAAGCCTTTAGCTGTGCTGGTCTAGACAGGGTCTATGAAGACTCCCACTCGTCAGCTCTGAATCCACTCACCACAGGAGCAGGCCTCCTCCTGTAGAAGTTCCTACTCAGCATCTGTCCTCTGTGGGTTGACCACCCGTGGGCTGACTGCAGGTTGTGTCTTCCAAAAGATCTCTCTCCTCTGCCTTAAGAGAACTGCATTTCAGTGCTCCATTTTCAAGAAGTTCTTCTAAAAAGAAAGGCATTTGGTGAACTCATTTGAATTGTTAAGGAGAAGAAAATTACATGCTTTCCCTTGTCCTGGCTTCTTTAAATTTAAAAAAAAAAGGTAAAAGTGATGATGAGAAAGAACTATTTTGAAGATTAAAAAAAGTTATCCAAAGAGATGAATTTTTGAAGGCCAATCAGTGTGATTAGTAATTGGGGCGGAGAGAAGAGGCCTTTAAGAAGCAGTGCCTTTCTTCTACCTCCTTGTAAGCCTGGGCTTGCTCACAAGAGAAAAAAAGAGATGGATTACCCATGATGCACCACAGATTCTCTCCTGTCCCTTCTCTACCTGCTACACTACAAATGTTGCAGAAGAAGGGGAACCATTTTTTGCCCACAGAAAGACTGTCAATCGAAATGTCACTGGAGGTAGTGGTGGTGGGTAAGGAATGCTGGAGAGTACACTGGGGCGTGCGGGGACTGTTGTAAATCCTCCTCCCCTCTCTACCCCGTTCCCAGCCAGCTGGCTGTGAGGCACAGCTAGCACCTGCAATATTCTCATGTCACTTCTTCAGCTTGAATTGTTACTGGACTATGTATGTGACTTTTCAACACAGGTGGAGCACCCCAAACTAAAATACAAAATACAAAACATTTTGAGCCCTGACAACAAAAGTGGAAAATTCCACACCATAAAACTTTGTTTCACAGGTAAAAGTTTTTAAAATCCTGTCTAAAATTACTCTTGGACTGTGTAAAAATGTGTGTATGAAACATAAATGAATTTTACATTTGACTTGAGTGTCATTTCTGAAATATCTCATAATGTATAATCTTCCAAGAGAAATCCAAATACTCTTTGTCTCAGGTGTTTTGGCCAAAGCATAGGCAGCCAGTGCTGTTCATCGGACACTCAGGGACTTTATTTGCCTTGAAATCCACCTGTCTCCAGGTACAGTGTGTGGGAGGCCAGCAGCAGAAGCCACCATGACGCCCCCTGGCTGTGAGATGGGAAATTTGTTCCTTCCTCAGAAATGATTGGCGTAACATTCCGTAAAAGCCAGGCGCCATTTGCCTGATTGGAGGATGTGTCTCACAGGTTCTTCAGCAAGTTTTAATGCTTTTTTCACATCCTCGTGACTTAAATGTTCAAAATATTTCCTTTTGTATCCCACTTTTGCAACCCTGTAGCTTCGGTCTCTTTAACTTAGTTTTTGGTTTCTAACAAACAATACCACACAAAATAGTTTAATCCAAATGTCATCTCTGGAGTTTGTGACACAGCCACCAGACCCTCAGTTCTGCTTGTGTGTAGAGGCAGGCCGCCCTTTTGTCCAGATGTATGAGACACTACCTGGGGTTTCACAGACTTTCCGCCATGCTTCCAAAGATGTTAGGTCCTGTTTTCAGCATAGTCCCTTTGGAGCTGCAGGGGCATTTGTATGACTGGCATTCACATCTGAGGTCCCAGCCAAGGTATGCACACAGGCAGTGCTGTCCAAAAGAGAGCAGGTTGGGCTGGAGATTTAGCTCAGTGTTTCTGGTGCCCGCCTAACAAGCGCAAGGTCCCTGGTTCCATCCCCGGTAACCACATACAGCAATACTGCCACGCCCACTGGCAATCAGTACCACATACCACAAATGCTGGGCTTGGTGGCTCAAACCTGTAATCCTAGCACTCAGGAGGCAGAGGCAGGAGGGTTTCTGAGTTTGACGTTTACCTGGGCTCCATAGAGAGCTCAGGGCCAGCCTGAACTACAAAGCAAGACCCTATCTCAAAAAAAAAAAAAAAAAGAGCAGTTACTTCACAGGGTCCTCTGTATGCTCACATCTGTGTTGAAGTCATGGAATTTCAGCCACTATAGTGCTGGCATAGCCCACACATACAAACACACCTTTACTTGTGTGGTGCCTGGAGTCTTGCCTGTGAATTTCCTAACTGTGCAAATAACTTTCCTAAGCAAAGTGAAGTATCAGTTAAGTACCACTGGCATGGCCATCTACCCACTCTCATTTAAGAGCCAATGGTACCATGCATGATGACGCACACCTATAATCTCAGCTACTCAGGAGACTGAGCCAGGATTGTAAATTTGATACTAACCTAGGCAACTTAATGAGAACCTCCCTCAAAATATCTTAAAAGGTAGGTGGGACTGGGAATGCAGCTCAGTGGCAGAGCATTTGCCTCGCCCACGGAGACCCTTGGCCCAATCCCCAGGGTCCCACGTGTGCGCACACACAGATCCCAGGGCCACACAGGGACCAGCAGTCATGACAGCCGTGGCACGGCAGAGCTCAGCAGTGTGTGTCTGTGTCCCCTCCACAGCTATTGACCTGCTGTACTGGCGAGACATCAAGCAGACGGGCATCGTGTTCGGGAGCTTCCTGCTGCTGCTCTTCTCCCTGACCCAGTTCAGCGTGGTGAGCGTCGTGGCCTACCTGGCCCTGGCTGCGCTCTCAGCCACCATCAGTTTCCGCATCTACAAGTCCGTGCTCCAAGCTGTGCAGAAAACTGACGAGGGCCACCCTTTCAAGTGAGTGCCCCGCCCCCTGGCTCCGATGCCGCCCCTGCAGCTTGCCCTGCTTCGGCTCCTCCCAGGGGGACTTGCGTGTGAGTCTCTGAGACCTGAGACCTCTTAGTATCCTCAAGGCCTGTGTTTAATGTCTGACATTACTTGGCAGAGTCCTGCTACGACACGTTGCCCTTATTCTAAGCGTATTGCTGTGTTGAAGTTCTGTAGTTCAGTTTTCGCTAATGGGAATCATAATCCATCATAGGTGCATGTTTTGTAATTTAAAAGAGACCCCCAACCATCCCCTAGCCCTCCCCACCTGGGAGGAAGGTAGCACCGTGCTCCATCCCTGTTTACAGGTGGGAAGACTGAAGTCCCGAAGGTAAAGGAGCATGCCAGCACACAGCCAGTGAGAGCCAGGACTAAGGTGTCGGGATTTTGATTTGTCCTCTCTCTCCTTCTCTCCCACTTAACACCAAAGGGCCAACCTTCTGAGGGGTTTGAGATGCATAAACAGTCTTATCACAGGCCTGTGTTGCTTCTGTATTTTGGTACTGGGATTCTCCAATTAAGATGATATGAACAGGAACAAATTATCTGAAAAGGATCTGTCTACTAAGAAGATAGATGTGGAAGAGGGCTGTGCTGGCCTGGCCAGCTGCCTCCAGCCAACTCTCCTGAGGCTTTTCCCAACCCCAGACAGCCTGGGCACTCGGAGCACAACTGCCACCTCCCCTTTCTCCTGCCAGCTTCCCAAGTGTGGGCCCCTCCAGGTGTCCTTGCCTCCTGTGGTGGGGGGACAGTTCTGGGCCTGGCAGTGCTCTGTAGACCATGCTACAGAATGGTGCCTGAGCCACCTTGGCATCGCCCTAATTTGCCCTCACCAGTCAGCTGAGTTGCATCTTCAGTGGCATCGGGGTCTTAACAGGGAAAAGGGTGCCCAATTATGGGCTTTGTGGAGCAGACTCGGGAGGCAGTCTGTCCTTCCCAGGCTTGACTCTTAATCTCCCTGTCCAGCATGGTTTGAGCTTTCTTGGCTTTCAGGTAAGGGTGTTCTTCTAACAGTGAGGCGAGTTCAGTCCAGGGCATTTCTGGGCTGTGGCGCGGCTCATAAGTTCTCGTCGCAAAGTGGGCTGGGCAGAGATGTCAGATGTCCTGTCCAGGTCTCTAGAGTTTTCAGAGTTCCCAAGTGAGTTCCAGAACTCCACTGATTTTCTTAGAGTTTGATGGGTAGCAATAATTGTCAATAATATGATGTTCAGATGGCTCAACTATTCTTCCAAGATAGTTCATTTCCATGCAGTCACATGTGGACGATTCAGCGCATCTGCTGACGTTGCCACAATCTCATCTGCTCTTGTAACACTGTCTGATGCGCAGAGTCTCGGTGCCCCTCCCTGAGGGCTCGTGAGTCCACATTCCCCAGTGCCCGGAAGGCCGTCAGCACCATCCTCTGAGGCACTCTCTGGGGCGTCTTGCAGGGCCTACCTGGAGCTGGAGATCACCCTGTCCCAGGAGCAGATCCAGAAGTACACGGACTGCCTGCAGCTCTACGTGAACGGCACGCTGAAAGAGCTCCGGAGGCTCTTCCTCGTCCAGGACCTCGTGGATTCCCTAAAAGTATGATTCCCAAAGCCTTTCACTGGGCAGGCCTGAGTTCTGTTTTCCCTAGAGATAGTTACAAACCACCACATTGCAGACTGCACAGCGGAGGCCATAATTCTGCTCTAGAGTTGGAAAACCTCTGGTCATGTGGCGTCATGGACGTCAGCCTGTGTCCTTCAGAACTGTCCAGAAAGGTCGGGACATGTGTACAAGGTTGTCCTGTTGTTTAAGATAGAGCTCGTGTCGTGTCAAACACAGGTCACAGCTATCACAAGCATTTCTGTACCTCTTTTTCACAGCACACTGTGATGTCTATTCTTAAACTATTTTAAATTCCTCAGCCAGTTCTCTAAAATTATTTTTTAAAATCTAGTTTGAGAACATTAGAAACATATACTTCCACACCAAAAGAAACTCTAGACTCCTAATACTGACCTCCTCGGTGTCCTGGGGCTGAGCCACCTAAAGGTGGGAGTTGGCCCAACCTTGTGGACTGGGAGGGTCTGGGCTCCCCAGGCTCCACTGTCTGTGCCTCACTGGGCCCAGGGGTTTCTCTGAATATGTTGCTCTGGTCCCTGCAAATTATGTGTGCGGCAGCACCCATTAACCTTGGCCGAGCAAGGCTGTGAGCAGAGGGCGCAGTGGGCAGCGTGTGCGTGTTCTGTCCTCCAGGGCTCCGTGCATGTCCATGCCCAGCAGGGTTGCCACTGGGAAGGATGAAGGGAAGTGTGAAAAAGGTGGGCTGGAGGCCCGAGGGCCCCATCAGGAAGACTGTAATTACCAACCCTGGTGCTTTTAGGATAGTGCTCATCCTGTGATACAGAAATCGAGGGCTGGAGCTAGGTCAGTGGCATTTCCCTGTAAAAGACCAGATGGGAAATAGTTTGGGTTTGCAGGCTTCGCTGTCTACACAGCCTCACTGTGGCATAAGAGCCCAAGAGAGCCCACAGTGAAGGCCCATAGCAGCGTGGCCACCGACCAACAGACAGCAGCATTCAAGATCATCTCAGATATCCAGAAGACACATTTTTCTAGTTTTGATTTTATTTGACCACATAAAAATACACAGCCTGTTCTTAACTTGTGGGCCATATAGAAGTGGATCCTGGGCCGTAGTTTGCCACCCTGGGGCCTGGGCCGCTCTGTCACTGCGTCCCAGAATCCTCCCACCGTGTGGGCTGGAGGGTGCTAGAGACCTAAGGGATCTGTCAGGGGTTCCGTGATGGCATTCGCAATTCCTTTGCTGCTCTTTCACTTTCTATTGAAATCATTTTGTTGAAATTCATTTTTCTGTTGCCCCTGACTCAAATCCAAAAATTATCATTAGGATTCTGATTAGACAGTGCAGAAATGCTAACTAGACAGGTTCCATTTCTGATCTAAAACACAGTCAGGGGAGAGACAGGGTCTGTCAGAAGCTCTGACTCCTCCACTCTCAGTTTGCAGTGCTGATGTGGCTGCTGACCTACGTGGGCGCACTCTTCAATGGCCTCACCCTGCTGCTCATGGGTAAGACAGACCAAAGAGGGGACTGTGTCTCCTTCTGTGCTTCGGCAGTGTCTGGCTGTCCAGTCTATTAGCTTTTAGCTCATTTTCAAGATTCCTAGAAATGAGAGCCAGGTCATCCTGAGTGCGGAGCACTTTACTGAGTGCAGTAAAGAGTATAACATATATCACATATTGATGATGAATTTCTAAATTGGAGTTCTCTTTTTCTCCACTCACAACCAGTGGTATTTAACTTCTAATATATCTGTTTATACAGTGGCCTCTATCCACATGGCAGTTTTGCATGGCGACTCCTTTTCATCTTGGGAGGGTCAGTCTACGGTCATTGTAGAAATAATGGCTTAATATCTATAAAGTGCTCAGCATTCTGCTGTATTTGTTTTGCCCTGCCCTACCTTCTTTTATCTAGAGTGCTTCTTATTCCAGATAATGTGTCACACACACACACACACACACATACACACACACATATACATAATGCTATAGTGTCACTATATGTCTACAGATCTCAGAACTGGAGTGTTACATCTGCTGTTCTTCTAGGTTCTTATCGATAGCTCTCAGAATTTTAATGCTGTATTTGTTTTTCATCCCAGCTGTGGTTTCAATGTTTACTCTACCTGTAGTGTACGTTAAGCACCAGGTGAGTTCCGCGTGGCGTTAGACATTTACAATTCACTTTGACTTCATGGTCTTTGGATGTGTTTATGATCTCTTTCTCTTTGTAGGCACAGATTGATCAATATCTGGGGCTTGTGAGGACTCACATAAATGCTGTGGTGGCAAAGTAAGTTACATAGTGTTGTCTATAAAAAGGTGTCACTGACTGAATTAAGTGTAACCAAAACATAGTAAAATAATGTGTTGATTTATAATCATTCACTTATTTGCATCCTATGTTATTCTTTTCTCAATTATATTATTTCAGAAAAGAAGTATAAGTTGCAAACTCTCAAGTACTTCAGTCATTTAAGCCATTAAGATTATTTTTAAAACCTTAAAGTGTAAAATATTTACCCTAAAAATTTTTACCTCTGCCAGGCTGGAGATTTAGCTCAGTGGTTCTGGCACCTGCTTCGCAAGTGCAAGATCCTGAGTTCGATCTCCGGTAACCACATACAATGCTGGGCGTGGTGACTCACGCCCACCAGCCATCAATACCACATACCACAGTGCTGGTGTGGTGGCTCACGCCTGTAATCCCAGCACTCGGGAGGCAGAGACAGGAGGATTGCTGAGTTCGCGGCGGCTTGCCTGGGCACCATAGTGAGCTCAGCGCCAGCCTGAACTACAAAGTGAGAACCTGTCTCAAAAAAAAAAAAACAAAAAATTTACCTCTGCCATTTCAAATACAGGTGTATATTTGCTTCTTTACTTAATATCAATGCTTTTAAACTCAAGTATTGGACAGACCAAACCTCCTGGGTTATCTGATAAGATAGGAGGTAAAGATTTCAATTTTATGTATCCACAACTAATGTGACCTTTTAACTTAGTAGTATTTTTTCTAATTCTCATGTTATTACTTTAGATTTGCTTCCACTTACAATGCTAGCTTTACTTTTTATTAGTATTCAAGTCATTTATTTTAATGAAGTCAGGCTAATTTTCACCTACAAATACATATCACCATAGACTAGACTTTTTCAATATAAATCCACCTAGTAATCAAATAATTATGTAGCTGGACCTAGACAATAATTAGGGAGATGTTTTATATAGTCAAAGATGTAATACAAAATAAGCAAAATGGTTACTTTAAGTTCTTTGTATTACATGTCATCAGCTATAGTCCTGGCTTGATGTGTATAAATTTTTCATTTATATTACACCATTTATATTCCCTTTAAACTTATGAGAAACTCGTTGGGTTCTGTGGTGAGTTTGGGTCTGTAACAGATCAGTAACAGATCTGTAGCACATTTGAAAATGCTTGAAATTATCAGTTTAGACTCAAGTGTAACTAATGTCTTATGAAAACCAGCAGATGGAAAATATTTTTGTTTTATATAAGAATTGGCAATGTGGCACAGCATGAAGTTCACTGGTATCCAAACCTGGGAACTTATTTAAAAACACAAATTCTGAGACCCCGCAAGAGACACATAGAATTATAAGATTAGTGACGTGGAATTTATATTTTAATTACCTCTACCAGATGACTTTAGCAGACAGAATCATATTCAGAAATTTCAGCACACAGCACCAGAATATAGGAGTTTGAAACCTGCAGGACAGTTGTTCAATTCTTAAATTATTTAGTACTTTGTTTGAGGATCCTATATATATAACATTTGTTAATTTTTTTTTTTTTGAGACAGGGTCTCGCTTTGTAGTTCAGGCTGGCCCTGAGCTCACTATGGTGCCCAGGCAAGCCGCTGCGAACTCAGCAATCCTCCTGTCCCTGCCTCCCGAGTGCTGGGATTACAGGCGTGAGCCACCACGTCTGGCATTGTGGTATGCGGTGTTGATTGTTGGTGGGCGTGTCTCCACGCCCAGCATTATATGTGGCTACCGGGGATCGAGCTCAGGACCTTGCTCTTGTGAGGCAGGTGCTGGAACCACTGAGCTAACCCTCCGGCCCACATTTGTTAATTTTTATTTGGTTGGTTAACTGGTTCCAAAAAGAGGAATAGCAGTGATGTTCTGGATACTTCCTGTAACAAGCACAGAGGATACAAAGATGAATGAAATGCTCTCAATTCTAGGAAAGGTAGGAAAGGTTCTGGTACAGACAGAATTTTGAAGATGTAACTATAAAACAATAAAGAACCACAGTAGAAGGCCAGGGATTTAGGTCAGTGCTTCTGGAGTCTGCCTTGCAAGCACCAGGTCCTGAGTTCAGTCCCCAGTAATCACATACCACAGTACTGGGTGTGGTGGCTCATACCTGTAATCCCAGCACTTAGGAGGCAGAGACAGGAGGATTGCCAAGTTTAAGGCTTGCCTGGGCTACATAGTGAGCTCAGGGCCAGCCTGAACTACAGAATGAGACCCTGTCTCAAAAAAAAAAAAAAAACTATAGTAGAACTGTGTAAAATACTAAAGTCAAGGAGATGAGGAAACAATTACTTCTTCCTAAAGTGAATGATAGAAAACCACTAAGATAAGGTATCACTTGCCATGGGCCTTAAGAGTTGGGTACATGCTCATCTGGTGGATGTTAGGTTCAGACATTGCAAGCAGAATAAGTAATATAAGCAAAGATGATGATATGAGTCATGTTCAGGAAGCAGTTCAGACAGTGTGTCTAAAAATTGATTAGGACAGATCAACTGGAAAGAAATGTAGGAAGAGAGGCCAGGTGTGCATGTGTGGCAAATCTGCTTGTGATTTCCTGTTGAGGCTCCTTTGGTTACCTCTGATAAATCTTGGAGAATGAAAGACGTTCCTGAAAACTGAAATGGGACAGGAGCTATTCTGATTTTCACATAAGAACAGAGAATACATTTTGGAACTTATTTTTAGATGAATTAAATGCCTCCTTTTAAGCTAAACTCCAGAATGAATTCATAAAAGTACAGTACTCAGCATCTGTTCGGTAATGAAGAGTTCCCATGGACTGCTTTGACTAGCGAGCACTCTGACTTCTGAGGGGCATTCAGCAAGTCTCCTGGGGGCTTGTGTAGAAAAATGGAGAGAGACTAGAGGAAAGCACGATCCGTAGAGTATTAGAAGGGCAGAGTAGTGGAGCCATTAAACTTCTGTCGGAGATGAGTACAGACCCCTGGGGTTGACCCTTGCACTTTCAACCCCATTACTTCTCCTGACTGTGTGAATATAAACAGAATTATCAAAGTCCTAGGTGATGCACAGACTGGTGCAAAAACAAGCTTAGTGAAAGGCAAGAGGAAGATTAGCAGGGAATCAAGGGATCTCCAAGTAAGCTAACATGCTGGATTGGGATCAATAAAATGAACTGATAGGGAAAGTAAAAGGTACACTTGGATTTTTAAAAAGTCAGCTTTACAAATATAGACTGGGGGAGGGGTAGATGGGCTGGACTGTGACCACAGTGTACGTGAATATGTAATCGAAGAATTCAGCACAGCCAAGTGTGAATCTTAGTCACGTTCCCATCCCCAGGGCACAATCCCCACACCACAACTGAAAGGAAGAGCTTTATTCTGACTCCCAGTTTCAGAGGTTTCAGTCTGAAGCCAGCAGCTCCAAGGCAGAGCCACGTGGCAAAGTGGTGTAGGGGAGCGAAGTGCTCATGTCATGGTGGCCAGGAATCGAGAGAGAAGGGAGAAGCTGGGAGGGAGATGTGTCCTTCCAGGTCATGTCCCCAGGGAACAGCTTCTGCTGACAGAGCCAGCTCCTAACAGCATATTTAGCCATGAACCCAAAATCCAGTCACTTCCCAGAAGCTCTGCCCACATTCACACGAGGCCCCAGGACCTCTCTGTCTACACTGTCATGGAATCGCTGATACGCTGAGCCATCCTTTTCAAAAGACTGTTATAATAGAAGTGTGAGGTCTAAATTGAAAGAGTCCACAGTCACTGTATTCTTATTGCTCATTCCATATCCATGTTTAATGCATTCCAGAGTTGGACATTTTAAGAGATGCAGCAATATACAAGAGTATGCCAGCAAGGTGGCCAGGATCTGGGGTATTAGAATTCCGAAGTAATGACTGATGAAGGGCAAACTTCACTAGGGCTGATGACCCTGGGAGTGAGACAACTTTGAAAGCATTCAGTAGACACTCCCAAATACATGGAGTGGGCTCTCTTCTTCTCTGAAGAAGACTGAGTAGAAATTCTAGACATTGTGAGATTTGAAAGAAATCTGAGGGAAAATGGTAGCAATTTGAATTTAGTCAACGTGGAAACCATTTGCCTCTTGGGCAGTGAACCCCTTGACATTCATTCAGGCATGAGAAGCGGTCAACTGGCCACTGTCACATCCTCCCCAGTTCCTCTTCCTCTCATCCTGCTGTCTCTGGTCCTGTAGCTGCAAAGGCAGCACAGAGTAAAGGGTTCCACGCATTCTGTCTTTGAGCTCCTCCCCTACGGAGCACCAGTCCTGTTCACCTGGCCCCTGGGATTTTCTCATGTCTGTCTCATAAACATTTCAGGTTCACATGGCCAGACATCTTGTGTTTCCTCAGAACAAACTGTTTCTCTTCAGTCCTGAACTTCTTGGTAAATGGCATTATCATTCACCTGATTCCCAGCCCCAAAATTGAAAATTCTTCCTTAATCTTTCTTCCTGTCCTTTTGCATCTGCATTTGACCTATCAGCATGTCAGGGGTCCCTGCAACCACACCTCCAGGACCGATCTCCAGGCTGTCCACCTGTCTGTTACTCTACCTACCAGGTGACCCTGGACATGGCCATCTCACCCCTGGACTACTACTGTTTCCCTATTTGTTTTCACACACCCACCATCATAATCTTAAAATATGAATCATATCACTCACTGCCTAAAACTTGTCAATGATTTCCCACAGCCCAGAATAGAATCTGGCCCTTCGTAGTCCATATACCAGCCTCTCCCAACTCCTCCCTCCAAGCTCTGAACCCACCAGCCACACCCAAGGCCATCCTCATTTTAGAGTCTCTGTACTCACTGTTTCGTCTCCCAAAAACCTCCATATCTCTGTGTCAGTGTGATCTCCTTCCTGGGCTCTGGGCAACTGTTTCTCAGATCAGTAGCTTTAAAACAGGCATCGCTGAGGTCAGGAATTTAGCTCAGTGGTTCCGGCATCTGCCCCACAAGCTGAAGGTCCAGAGTTCGATCCCTGTTAACCACATGCCACGATGCTGGGCCTGGTGGCTCACACCTGTCATCCCAGCACTCAAGAGGTAGAGGCAGGAGGATTGCTGAGTTCAAGGCTTGCCTGGGCTACATAGTGAGCTCAGGGCCAGCCTGCACTACAAAGTGAGAGCCTGTCTCCAAAAGAAAAACAGGCATCCCCACTTACCGTGGTGCCTGCCCCCTTCCTATCACAAGCCTAGTTTCGTTCTGCACTGTGTGTCAGTCTTTGAACTTCCCTTGTTACTTGCTGATTTACTGTCTTCTGGACCCTGCAAGAGTGAAAGCTCCATGCCAGCAGTCACCTCCTCCCTTGTGTTCAGCACTCGGTTCCAAAGCACAGCTCACAGCCTGACGCTCGCAAAGCTTCAGCATAACCAATGAAAAGCTTCTGTTGTGAACCGTCTGCACAATGTGCAGCCTGATTGGGGGCATCGGTGAGTTTAGGAGCCTCAGCCAGGTCTGTCCTCACCCACTTGTTAAGGTGATTCTTGAAGACTAGAAAAATTTGTCAGCTGAATGGGTGACACAGCTAGAACTAAGCCCCCAGTTTCCTACCTCCAGTTCAGGGTAGTTTGACCAGACTGTAAGTGAACTAGATCCCCTAACCTAGAACCCACCCCCCGTGTTGTCTTCCTGGAGCAGGAAACATGCATTTTTGTCAGAAGTGCCTCAGATCACACGATCAGAGTCAACATTTTCATCTAGCTTAAAAGGATATAGCTTTCCTGAGTCATTCACTGTCCATTTTTTACTTTTTATTGTTTTACACAAGGCTGTTTAGAGACATATACATAAAATTACATCTTCTGAAATATTAAGCTAGTTGGTCGCTTAGCTATTTGAAGTAATACATTATGAATGTATAAAATGTTCTCATTAATCACATTTACAATTTAACCCTTTCTTGTCTTTTCAGGATCCAGGCGAAAATCCCAGGTGCCAAAAGGCACACCGAGTAGGCAAGTGTCCCGGCGGGGACTGGACATGCGCAGGGATGTCCGAGTGGTTACAGCTCTCGTCTTAGTCGTTGCTGCGAGTTGATTGTTTCCCTGGTACCATAATCTTAGAGGCAAACTCTGTAACAGCTGTTTTCAGGCTGTTCCTGTACTCTTAGGATATTTGCGTCACTTGTGTCAAGCACTAAAATATAGAGAAAAGTGTATTAGACGTGGTTTTTAATTTTGTGTTGCTAACAAAAGTGCATGGTGGTGAGAGCCCACGTTCTTGTTCCCTCCTCGGCGCCCCTCCCCCTCTCTGCAATGCTTCTGTAGCTTCTCCTGTCCCTGTGGCTAGGCCTTTCCTGCCCAGTGCTGACGCAATAGTGGAAATTGCTTCTATGTCCTTGGGTTGCTGGTTGGATTAATCTTTAATAACACTATATAGAACTGTAGACTAATGTTTTAGCATTTTTTTCCAAAACACACAAAGTAAAAATTTTAAAAAAACAAAAACACAGTCCACCGTACTTATGGTAATCAGTTTTGTATAACTTAAAATAATTAAATAAATGAATAAAACCTAAAATGAACATGCAGTACTTTTGTTGTATGGGATTGATGGGCTGACTTACATGTATGGTAACTAAAAAGTGCCAGCATGTTAACTTTATTACAATTTGTATTATTTTCTCTGTAGTTCCTAATGGACTTAATTATGGACTCTGGATATTTGCACTTATGTACTTGGTACTGAATGCATAAATAAATGTTACTCAATGTAGAAAATCCTCTTTGTCTTCTCATGATCTTACTGGAGGATGCAAACACCATAGGAATGAAATCAGTTAAAGAGATTCTGGGAGAACTGAAGTCATACAGTCTGCCTGTTCCTGTCTCGGGGACTATAGGACCAGCCTCACCATGGCATATGGTTCCACTGGGTTATAGTACAGATAAATGAAAACTCTTCATACTGTATTCTGCGGGATGTAGCAGAAATTTTAAACAGTCCAGAAAAACTTCCACAAGTTTGTGACCACTCTCAATACAACCCTGGCATAAAAAATCATAATGGCATTCTGGAGGGTTAGCTCAGTGGTTCCAGCGCCTGCCTCGCAAGCACAAGGTCCTGAGTTCAATCCCGGTGACCACATACAATGCTGGGCGTGGAGACTCACACCCACCAGCCATCAATACCACATACCACAGTGCTGGGCGTGGTGGCTCATGCCTGTAATCCCAGCACTTGGAAGGCAGAGACAGGAGGATTGCTGAGTTCCAGGCTTGCCTGGGCTACATAGTGAGCTCAGAGCCAGCTTGAACTACAAAGCAAGACCCTGTATCAAAAAAAAAAAAAAATCATAATGGCTGTGAGCTCTTGCCTTTTGTAATTACTGAGCTCCCTCTGCCACTGGACAGGGCTATGGAGCAGAGATGACAGTTCCTGCCCTCACTGCGCTGTCTTCTAATGATGGCAATCTGGTTTTTTTGGGCATTTCAGTGTTGGAATCAAAAGTCAAAAGTGAAGAGCCGGGTGTAGTGGCTCACGCCTGTAATCACAGCACTCAGGAGGCAGAGGCAGAAGGATTGCTGAGTTCAAGGCTTGCCTGGGCTACATAGTGAGCTCAGCCTGAACTACAAAGCCTGTCTCAAAAAAAAAAAAAAAAAAAAAAAAAAAAAAAAAAAAAAAAAAAAAAAAAAAAAAAAAAAAAAAAAAAAAAAAAAAAAAAAAAAAAAAAAACAGTCAAAGACAAAAAGGTTGCAGTGAATGAAAGGAGTAGCAGTAGGAGGGGGAGGGAAACAGTACAGGGATACAAAGCTGTCTTTGTCCAGTTTTACTTGGGTAGATAAGTACGTCAAGAGTTATCCTTCCACACAAAGCAGTGTGAATGTCACAGGGGCAGCTTGACACTGTGCCAAAGTCCAGAAACTCCCATTCTGGTGTTGGGAACACCTGGAGATGCCAACCAGACAGAGGGTAGCACGAAATCCCTGCTGTGGTACAAGCTCGTACAACAGAGGATTGTTGGAGAAGTTGAGCTTCAAGATAGGGTCCTGCCAGATGAAGAGGTTCCCCCAGTGAAAGAAAAGCGTGACACGCGGAGCCAGGCAGGGACGTGTGTGGCACATAGAGAGGATGTTGAGGGCGAGCTGACAGGGGCACTGGGATCTTGTGGTGGGAATGGCAGCACTAAGTATCAGTCACTCCAGGAAGAACCTGAGTCCCCATTCCAAGGATCAGGGGCTTTATCCTTTAAATCTCAGACTCACATGAGACACTGGAGAGTAGAAGAACACAGGAGAAGAGTGTAATGTAATTCTAATAGCACACAGGTGCCAAGCGACTGGCCTCCTAGTGCAGCCACAGTGCCAACAGAAAGGGAACACCTCTTTCTGATGCTTTACAGTAGCCTGACGTGCCAAGCACCCACCACAAGTAGGTGTCAGTTGCACCGAGAGCGTGTGGAGGGAGAGTGCCCTGGAGTTGGGGGTTGGCTAGACGTGGGGTTTCAAGACCACAGCTGCCCTGCAGAGTGAGCAGCTCCTTAAATTTTGAACCCAAGCAGCTCACTGGCTTCACCCTTGTCCCAGTGACAAGGCCGCCTGAGCAAGAGAGCACGGTACCACTTATGTCCTGGGTCAGGGGCTCCAAAGAGCTGTTAAGAGAGAACATAATAACCAGAGTCTGCTGCTTTGTTTTTTGTTTGCGCCTATCTATGCAAGATTTCTCAGGCTAGCAATGTGGTTCAGTGGTAGAGGGTATGCAAGGCCCTGCATTCCATTCTTTGCACCAAAAGGAAAACAGATGAAATTTTTTTTTTGTCTGTATGATTTTCAGTTTCCAGCCTTTGATATAAAGTTCTTTCTATGTGGCTTTATGATGCAGAATTAACTTTCAATATTAGCATTCATGGCGTTTTCCTTCTTCCTATTGGTCTAGAAACTCTTTCCCAAACAGCTGGAGAGTATAATTATAAATCCCCTTTCCTGGCACTAGTGAAGGGATTCCTGAGGAAATCTTCAAGATTACAAAATGATATAGATCTGGGCATAAATTCTTAACAAGTGGACCGTGGTCCATGGAACACCCTGTTTGTCCTATAAGAAGCATGAGCCACGATGACATAGGCAGTGATGGAGGTAATGTGTGGACGCAGTGAACCGGGAGGAGAGGCCCATGCGCTGAGGCCAGGAAACCCATAGTGAGTGAGGGTTCTGGCTGTGACCTGTACAAGGTGCTGGTAGCCTGTGGATGAATGAATTAAGTACCTAAGAGCAGTAGAAGAGGCGATAGTGTGCTTGATGATCATTTCGGGATTGAAAGACATAGAGCCATTAGTAACTTCTCTGCATACTCATTAAAAAGGGGCCACCGGGCGTGGTGGCTCACGCCGGTAATCCCAGCACTCGGGAGGAGAGAGGAGGATTGCTGAGTTCGAGGCTTGCCTGGGCTACATAGTGAGCTCAGGGCCAGCCTGAATATTACAAAGTGAGACCCTGTCTCAAAAAAAAAAAAAGGGGGGGGCTTACATGCTGGGAGTGCCATTTAATCACAGCTCCTCCCTAAGTTGTAGTTCAGCTGAGAAATATGCCTGTTGAATGAAGGCCAAGTGATCGGTGTCACCACTGATGGAGTTGCCGGACTGTGAAGGCTTCCAGCATAAAGGGTGGTGCCTAGACATGTACCCAACGTGGGGTCAGGAAAAGATGATTGGGGGTCGAGACCTGCAATCCAGAGAGATGTCTAGCAGGCAGCACTTTTATGAGTTACACACTCCTCTTAGCGGCAAAACTCCCTTTTCTTTCTGCCAGTCATTTGTATGAATGCAAGCTGTCATGGTCCAGCCGGAAAAGCACACTCAAAAGGATTCTTAAGGAGAGGTGAGGCAGAGCTTGGGAAAAGGAGCCAGAGAGGAGGAGAGCCCTATGGCCTAGCAAGCTTGGCGTCCTTCTCACCTGTAGACGGGGAGTGACAAGAGGGGAAGGTGTTCCCAGGACCCAGAGGAGCGGTGCTGCGTAGAGGCCGCTGTGATTCCCACACACCCAGCACACGTAGGCTCCCCCAGGAGGAGCAAGAGGAGGAGGAGGAGATAGGCAGCCCTCCAAGACGGTCAGGGAGAAAGCCTGGGGTGAACGGCCTTTCCACCATTCTCTCAACTGTCACAGGAAATTATGTCAAGCACCATATTTGAATAATTTCTTAGAAAATTAAAAATTAGATGTTTCCACTGAATTTGGCAGGTTTGCTTTTACCTCCACACTTGTTCGGATTACTAGTTTGCCTGACATTCCTTCTGATTCATATTGAGGGCAAACGTAGCTGCTCAGTACATAAACTTAGAGAAGGACGAGTTACCCAAATGGACAGGACGCGTCCTGTGCATGTTTACTGTTAGGCAGAACTGTTGTCTTTTCACGTGGCATCCATCAATCTATAGTACTTTCTCTGTTTCATAAATATGTTCAAAGCTCTCTAAAATTACAAGAGAACGTACCACCCTGTCATCTCTGCATGACAATCCATCCTGTCTTCCTTTGTCCTTGATAACATGTAGCCCCTGCTTTCTCTGTGATCCTCTCGGCAGGAAATAGCACTCAGTCATACATGCTGGCACAAGGAAGATTCCCAGCAGCGGGGGTGCATTTCTAGGGATCCCGCTGTGCTGTGGGGTGGCTGCAGGGACCTTCCCGGGACCCAGGTTATGAGAGAATTGTTCACCTCTCTTGGCAAAAACAGCACTAACGTGGCACGTTATCTCCAGGTTTTTGTAGAATTTTTTTTTCTCCATAAATAGTATCTGCCGTTTTGTGTTTTCCTTTTAACAAAATTGTACCTTGATTCCCAATTTTGTTCTTCAGCTCCTAAAATAAGCGCTGTTTGCATCTAACCAACTGCGTAATTGTATCATTTGACCACTTCACTTATGAATCAGTAATTTTGAGGGTACTGAAATGAAAATTTTCAGGAAGACCATAGCTCCTCTGGGCCAGACCCTGTGCGGGGCTCTTTGCAGACATTATTTCTAGTCAGAGTCTCAAAACCTTCCGGACTCCTACCTCCATTTTTACTGGAGGAACAAGGAAACAGTCTCCACATGTGTGCACGGGAAAGCGGCAAAGCCCGGCCCCCTCACCGTCTGACTTCCAGCCGCGGCCCTGGCACCGAGCTCCCCGCAGCCCGCCGGCTCCTCCTGCCTCGCGGACTCCGCTTCGGGAGCGAGGCTGCCTCGGCCCAAGGACTGGTCACTGCAGGAGGAGCGGGCGGACGGCCTCGCCCGCGGCCGGGCTTTCCTGGAGAGCACTAGGGAGTCGAGTAGCCTTCTAAATACGCGATTTTTCTGCTTGGACCTTCACGGTTAAAGACGGAAGCGCTCGAAGCCAGCATTATGTAAACACCCTCCCGGAATAGAGGTGGAGACCAAAGCCTGCAAAGTTTCCCGAGCTTTACGTAATGCATAATTTCATATGCACATTTCTCCTGGCCTAGAGCAGTCGCTCGTATTGCGACGGAGAAAGAAGCTACGAGGAACAGTGAAGCCACAGGGGCAGTTCAGCCCGTTCCAGAGGCTTGTTTACCAGGTAGAGCTGAGAATTAGGTTTCTCACTCCCTGGAATCACGGTGAAGCAGGAGTCACCATTCAACAAGAGATAGGAAGCCATAATCGTCGTGTAACAACCTTCACTTAGAGCCATCTTTTATGTACAGCTTGAGGGTGACTCGAAATATCCTTCAGGGTCTTGACAGTGGCGGTGGACATCCTCTTGCAGCGCCGACTTGCGCAAAAAGGCGGGAAGATGCACCCTGATGGCCCCCCCCGGGGGGGGGGGCTTTTACTTTCTAATAAAACCTAAACTGCAGAAAACTTTGATCTCTATATCTTAAAAATTCTGAACATATGAATCTTTCCTATTATCCTTCTGAACCATGTCTCAAGCATCAGTTGAAGTTTCAGTTTCACAGATAGGAAAATTAAGAAATAAAGATTACAAAGCTATTAAGTAATAATATTACGCAGAGAACTATGAGGCTGCTCGACCTGTGATAGCGATCTCCCACGCAAACCATAAACACAGCGCTTTGGAGCCTCAGAGATGACTGGGGCAAGGAAAAAATATGATTTCGGGGTCAGCTTTTGGAATGGGCTGCCAACGTCCAAGTGGTTCGGCAGGCAGAGAAATCACAATGCAGATCATGATTTGGAACAGGTTCAAGTGGACATTTAGCCTGTTTAACAGGCAGAGCCAGTTAGAAGGTGTGGCCTGGTCTACAGGATTGAAAGAGGGTTGGGTGGGAGAGGCAACCTGAGAGTCAGTTACACACACTCACCTCTGCGTTGGGGAGAATCTCGCAGGGGACCCAGGCCAGCGCCCCACTTTAGCAAACAGGAAGCAACAAGAAAGCCAGTGGCTGTGGTGGAGAAGGAAAAACCAGAAAGAGGAGAGTGCTTGAGAATTAGCCCGGAAGTGAGCTTCTAAGTAAGGTTTGCTGTCTAGTTTGGCAAGAGAGGGGATGGGGAGACGAGTTCAGAAAAAGCCATCAGAAGGTGAAGAGGAGCCAATCGAGGGCTCAGGAAGGGAATTATACCCACACATTGTAGCAAAGATTCAAACGTTTTTACAGTTTGCTGCACTAGGCCTCTTTTCACTCCTGTAGTGCAATAACCAAGAGTGGCTGTTTACAAACAAAAGAGGAGGCCCGTGCAGCCCACAGCTGCAGGGACAGGCAGTCTGGATGGGCGGAGAGGTGTCCAGTGTCCACAGCACCTCATGGGCAGATGGACATCAGTGGCAGGAGTAGGTGCAAGAGGAAGAGGTGACACCATGAGGGACCCAGGGCAGGACCGGTCTTGCAACCTCATTTTTGCCTCCTCTTCCTCCTCACCTTCCTTCTCAACCTCTTTTTTCTTTCTGTAGCATTCAGAGTTAAATCCAAGGTTTTCACGCAGAGCTACATCCACAGTCCTCCCTTTGTTAATCTGGTTCTCATTTTGACCCAGGATCTTGCTGTGTCACTGAACTGCCTGTACTGGGCTCGAATTTGCAGTTTTCCTGTCTCATCTTCCCAGTGTGCTGGGGTGCCAGGCGTGTGGCACCATAGGCAGCTCTGAGGTCCCACTTCCCAAAGCCTAGCACTTCAGTACACTGCACAGAAGGGCTAGCATTTGACAGGGGAATCCCAAGGACCACTAGCATTTGGCCAAGGAGGGACCCACAGACACCAGCGAGCAGGACACTGATTGCTCTACAAACTCTCCCTAACAGCTGTAACTGACATCCTATCGTACCCTGCACAGCTCCCTGGGGTGGAAATCAGGAGCCGCCTTCAGGGAGCAGCTTCTTCTGTCCTCCAGGGTCACAGTCACGGCTGCTCTCTCTGTAGCATTTGCTCCAAGCCCTTCTTTTGTGATTCAAGAACTTCTCAGTGAAGAGCTGACCCAAGTTTCTGCCTAGATTCCTGCACCTCACACTCACTGGCCACACCCAGTGGCTCTGCGGACATCCCTCAAGACCTGCCAAGCTGTCCCCTGCCCAGACTGTCTGGCACAAGGCAGCTCTGGTGGAGGTGCCTGAGCCCCTGACCCGGGTCACAAGTCCCGCTGTGCCAATTGGAGACTAGTAAGTAACCAAAGTCATCAAATCTCTCACTTTGGTGTAGTTTTCTTTAAAACAAGATAACTACAGTAACCACCCTGGAGGGTAAAGTCATGGAAGCTGTACAGTGTTGCACAGGTGCAAATTACTTTGCAGCGACTTCCCTGCTTATCAGGAAGTACCTGGTGGAGAAATGAGCTTCAAATGCTTCCCTTTCTTGCCTCCTTAAAGGCCACTTTCTTGAGAACAGCAACCAAATCCCATCCATTCATGCAGTTGGAGGTTGACTAGAGCATATGGCGTATAGTAAAGTAACTAGTTTAATTAGGGGAGCAAACTTCTGGAAAAATCCAATATCCCAAGCTCTTAGTCTGAAAAAGGGACAGGATCCAGGGAAGGAAGAATCCCCGAGAGCCAGAAACTGGTCCCTGCCTTTCCTCTCTCCTCTCAGGCTCATGAGTTGAGAGGTACAGCCTTTGGAAAGGGAGGGGATCATGAGGACCCTAACTTCACCAGGGTGGTGGTCCACTAATAGGTTCATAATTTGATGGTGTTATTTGGAAGTGATGGAAACAGAGGAGGTGGGGCCTAGTTGAAGAGTGAGAATCATGAGGATGTGCCTCTAGGCTCCCTCTCTTCTCCCCAGACTCTTCTTCTCTGGTGCATGCTCTCTGTCTCTGTCTCTGTCTCTGTCTCTGTCTCTCTCTCTCTCTTTCTCCTTCCTGTCAAGAGATGACCAGTTTTCGTCCACCATGCCCTTCCACCACCATATCTCTGCCTCAACAACTCACCTGCCTAATAGCAATGCTGCCAGTTTACCATGGACTGAAACCTGTGAAATCATGAGCCAACATAAACCTCCCCTTGTTTAAATTGTCATTCTCTGGTATTTTGTCATAGTGATGGAAAGCTGTCCAACATATATCCCTTTTTTTTCTCTTTCCTATTTTTGTCTTGCTTTTCTCTTATATCTTTTTCCTCTTTAATAAGATTGTAACAAGAGCAGCCTGACTCCCCAACCCTTTGGGCTCTTTTCCTCAGAGACCTTCTCCTCATGCAACCTTAGGTCTCTTTTGTACATGCTCGGTGCCCAGCACAATGCCTGGCACCCAGTGGGCACACAGGAAAGTAAACCAAAGTGTCTGGTAGCAACCTGCACACACCGCTGCCTTTCTCTGCCCACTGGAACCCCAGTTTCCCTCTTCTCTGAGATTCGGCCTTGACCTCTCCTGACTATTTTGCCATCTAGTAGAAACAACATGGAAATAAAGCCCATTGAATTAGCATTTCCCTCTTGAATCAGCACCAACTGTTGGCTTCATTTCCATAATTTTCACTGAGTGTTGAGAGAAGAGAGTTGAAGAAACCTCAGGATGGGAGATTGAGGGCAGCATTTGTATTTCAAAGGAAATGCTTCCTATTTCCCACCAGCAGAAAGAGAAATGGGAAATAAATACTAGTATGTGCTCTGGGGTTAGCTCATGTTCGTTCTGCTTAGCCTTCATCATCTCAGAATATAAAGTCCTCTTCTGGAGTGAAGAATGAGCAGGAAGAGGTTCACTAAGCCAGTCTAAAACCACCAGCAAATGCTGTGGCCTAGGTTTGTCCCCAGTTTTGGTTCCAAGACACCTGATGATGGATAAAAGTAAGTAGTCAAAAGAGAAGGGCAAGAGAAGGCCTCCTCCCGGGTGCGGCTGCACATGGACAGGTGGCAGGCGTCCCCTTCCAGGCCTGCTCACCAGCCCATCTGTCTGCTTCTCTAACAGTCTCTAACTTCTAGGGAACACAGGCTGCTGCTGAGTTCCTGCTATGACCATATGCTGGAGTCACAGTAGTTGAGCTCTGCTTGCTTTAGAAGCCATGGGAGTCTGAGTGGTACCAAAACTGCACACACTGTGGACCTCCGAGGCCTCAGGCCAACTTCAAGCCTCAAGCTGCAGAGACTCTGCCTCGCAGTGTGCAATGGGGAATGACTAGACACCTGTCCTCTTCAATGCTAGAAGCCTCACTGACTCCTTTGCAGCCCCTGGGAGAGATCCAGACCACTGCTCGCTGAGGACTCATGTGGGGTCAAAAAAGCATAAGCTTGGAGAGTGTCTGGGTGAATAAGTCTTTGACACAGAGAGGCTGGTGTCTATGTTTGAACTGTCCCAATCTCCTTTTCTGGGGGCCTTATCAGCCCACACTTGTCATGGGGACAGAAGAGGACTCTGTGAGGTTCTAGGCAGGTGCCTCTGTGAGGCTTTTTCTTCCCTGAGGGAAAAAGAAGATGGGCTTTGAATTCTTCCTTGTTTTGTACAAGGGTGGTTGTTTCGGCTGCAGCAGCCACCAGTGACTACGAGAAACAGACCTGAGGATGAAATGACAACCAGCTGAGCATGGAGCAGAAGGATGGAAATATTCTCCTGGGGCAGAGAGGTGGGGCCCACAGCAGGGCTGCAGGAGTGAGGACAGCAGACTGTTCACTAGTTCTCACCTCCCTGGGGGGCTTGAGCCATTGTGAAGCCTGACAAGCTGAGCACAGCAAAAAACATGCAACCAGCTGGGCGTGTGGCACATGCTTGTAATCCCAGTACTCTGTGAGGCTGAGGCAGGAAAATACCAAGTTCAAGACTAGGCTGGGTAACAGTGTGTTACCAAAACCCTTTCTCAAAACTAAAAAAAAGAAAAAAGAAAAAAAGGCAGAGAATATAGCCCAGTGCAAAGAAATTCTATTCGATTTCTATAGCTTAAAAAAAAACATCACCATTTTCTGTAGGTGGGATGTCTGACATATTTTCCAAGAGTGGGACAATGGTTTAGTCTAATGCAGGGGTATCTAATGCATGGGGGTTGGCCTATGTGCAGCCCTGGACAGCTATGGCTCTGCAGCCCCACCAGATCATGAACTTATAACATGACTTTGTTGTGCACAACCTGAATGTGGTTTTGTAGCAGACAGTGGCACGATTGTGTGGGAGGGTACCAGGCAATGCTTACCTCTGCCTCCCACACCTGCCATACACAGCCAGTTGAAGAGAACCCCCAGAGTAACCTGCCCATAGCAGGCATTCATGAGTTCATGCCACTTGGCAAGTAACATGAAGCAATTCCTGATGCTCGCTCTCATTTTGTAAGAAACAAGGAAAGGGAACATCACCAGAGACCTCTGCAGTAGGTCCCTGCCTCCTATGAGCCACTACAGTACAAAGCTACATGTCAAAGAACAAACAGAAATGAGAATTACAGAGTCTTGGGTATTGATCAATGCTCTTGTAGGCAACAAAGACAGAAAGGCATCCAGCATTTATTTTTTTAGACACAGGGTCTCGCTTTGTAGTTCAGGCTGGCCCTGAGCTCACTATGTAGCCCAGGCAAGCCTCGAACTCAGCAATCCTTCTGCCTCTGCCTCCCGAGTGCTGGGATTACAGGCATGAGCCACCATACCCGGCACTGTGGTATGTGGTATTGATGGCTGGTGGGCGTGCGTCACCACGCCCAGAACTGTATGTGGTTACCGGAATCAAACTCAGGGCTTGCGCTTGTAAGGCAGGCACTGGAAGCACCGAGCTAAATCTCCGGCCCTACATCCAGCATTTATTGAATACAATTGTGAGAAGAAATAGGAAGCTGGGTGTGCTTTGAAAGTGTCTATCTTGGGAAATACTGTTAACACCTTGGCATGCTGGCCCAGGGCAAGGCCATTAGGGAGTAGATACTGCTTATCTTGCTTGGATGGAACAAACTGATACTGGAATCAGGTGCAAGTGGCAACCAACCTACAGAGTCAGTGAGAAGCAGCAATTCAGGGGAAAGATTTTAGTTGGGGTCACACTGACCTCAGCAGGATGTAACTCAGCAGAGGCCTGACGCTTCACAGACTGGTACTTAGACCTTAGTTGCACACATCAGGAGAGGGCTATATGCCCCAGTCTGCCACCTGACATGCTCATTTGAGTCCACAAGGCTTCTGTCTGACTCCTGATACAAAACAAGGTAGCCAAATTAGGGAGAGCAAGAAGCAGGTGCCATTCACAGCCCACTAATACTGGGCAGGGATGCCTGCTACAGCATTTCACCCCATGTACATGAGCACGCACCTGTGAAAACAGGTGCTGATGACTATTAAAGAGTCATGCAAGTGTTCTAATATTATGCTTGAAGTTGTGTTTTTTTTTAATATGACAAGAAAAATACTTAAAGTTTTTTACTTACATGTATTAATTATATCATATATTTAATACATGACCCAGGAGAAATCCTCTCCACACAGGGCAACAAAGTAGACACCCACAGTCTAAACCTGGGTCTGCAAATGCACCCTCAAATTTTGGGTTTTCCCTTCAAATGTTATGAGAAGAAGCAGCTGTAATAGCAATGTCATCCTTAAGTGTCATCCTTAAGCATGCTGGCTGCAGGGACAGAGAATGTACTGGACAAATGTGCCAGAAGGCTTGGGAAAGCCCAGTCCTATGCAGGTTGTGGTCTAACTCCAGGATTCTCCTGGCTCTGTCAGCAGTGAGGAGTCAACAGAAAGAAACTTGTTTATAATAAACTAAATGTCAACCTAGAATGGATTCCAATGCACGATACCTTGGGACTCCCCATTAATTGATTCTAGGAGGCACAAAAACTATCACAACTGGCTTAACTGCTCTGCTTGGAAAGGGCAGTGAGTTTGAGACAATCAACACCAACTTCTAGCTTCTGTGTCAAGTACCAAACAAATGACTGGGACTGGGACACACTTTTCAAGTCAAAATGTGTCAAGTACAGAATCTAACAAAGTTCAGAGCACCAAAGTACCAAGTTATTAGGTAGCCCAAGCTACTAAGCACAAGTCTGCCTTGAAAATATTAACTGTTAGAGGAATGCATCTGTTTGGACCAGAGTAAGACAATGCACAAGGTAAGAAGAAGAAACAGCCTTAAGCCTTTGAACATTATAGATACTGATGCACCAGAAAGGTTTGATATGTGTTCTACTATTTTAGAGTTGTGTATTTTCATCCTTATGATTTTGTAAATAAGAAAATGCTTTTGTGATAATAAATGTATACGTGCTTATGAACATTCAAATACAGAAATATTCTGAAGAAAAAAGTAAAAAAAACCCCATTGTCTATTATTTATGTTTCATACTTTAAATTTACTAGTATTTACTTGCGGTCTTTAGTCACTCATGCCTCAATTTTCTTGTTTGTAAAAGCAAGGGTAATAAAAAAAAAAGACAAAACTCTGCCTCCTGAGGTCATTGGCTCGATTAATCGTGCGTTAAGCTTCTGGTGTCCAATCACTGTCCTTCCCTGGAGAAATGGAAACGGGCCTCTCAATTCTTGGCAGGAAGACAGAGCAGCCTGCAGGGTGGTACCGACCACGAGGGGGCGCCCGTGGGCCCAGCGTCTCGTCACCCGTGGCAACCGCGGCGCTCCGCAGTGAAAGCGCAGAGCAGCAACCGCTGCCGCACGATGTCGCTGAGCTCCTGGAGCCCGGAGCCCGGATCCGACGAGAAGTCAGTGGGCTCCTCGGTCGCGGCCGCCGCCCTCGAGAAGCTCTCCCTCATGGGTGAGAGGCCCGGAATGGAGTCCCCTCTGTCCCCGGGGGTGGGCCCTGCGGGAAGCTGGGGCTCCCGGACCGGCCCGCACCGGTACCGGGACCGATCCCGGGCCTCCCCTCCCCCACACACCGCGGTGCCCGCCCCCTTCCGCGTCGGCGACCTGTGCAAAATTAAGGCCCAGGGAAGAACGTCTTTCAGCGCCTCGCGTTAGGTGGGGCTGAGGAAATTTTGTTAAGAAAAGAAAGTGTAGGCGAGTCAGACCAAACAGGAACCTGCTCGGGGAGAGAGGTCAGGAAAGGGCGTTTCTGGTTCAATTCACAAACCTTACAGGTCGAACAGCAAAGCGTCGCACAGCGTCGCCGCGATCATCTCACTGCTGCTAAACAAGCGCGCTGATTTCCGTTACACGGTTGTTAGCTTTTCCGTTTCAGAGGACCTGGTTTAATTTCATAGTTCTTGGTAAATAGGCTTGGATGAATGTTTCTGTGAGGAAGCCTTTTGGCTGTGAGCGTGAGTTACAAGAATTTACAGCTCTCCAGCCAGTTTATGCGCAGGAATGAGCTTGTGTTCATTCGCTCCATAAAATAAGTAAAGCAAAGGGGCCGCGCGGTGCCTGTGGTGCTCTGGCGCCCTCGCTTGCACGCTCACGAGCAGGTTTTCACTCGGTTTGGAGCCTAGTTCAGTCGAAGAGTCCGAGCTGCTACAAGTGAGGGCAGACCCCGCAGCTACGTTCCTGGCTCCAGAGAAATGGGCTGGCCTGGAAGAGGTCTCCTGATTGTCAAGCAAACACTACTACCCACCAGGGCTGAGACTTGCCGCCCGCAGCGTGGCCCGGAAGGTCAGATTGCGCCTGTGTGAGGCGGGAATACAGGTCTCTGAGGTCACTGGGCCCCAAGGCCACGCGAGTCAGGCAACGCTCTTAGGGCTTGGCGTCCAGGGCCCTCACCTCTGGCAGGAAGATACAGGCCTGGGACCCATGCGGTCCACAGAGTGCAGTGGGCATGGAGCCCTGGTGAGTTGCTGCTCTGCCTCTCTTTACCTTTTCCGCTCCTCCTTCCCGTCCAGTACACTTCTGGCCTTCCTTGCCCTCGCTTACCGGGTCACAAGCCCCATGGTGGCCTTGTGTCCATCAAGTGTGGGGGAAGGAGCCGCCATCACGGAGCGAAGGAGTGACAAGGAGGTGTTTTTGCCTCACACGAGAAGCACACGCAGGCTCTTTCCGCACTTCAGGTGTTTGGCAGAGGTGAAATGTCACAGTAGGTGTTAACAGTGGATTTAGTGCAGTCCTGGTGCGATGTCGTTCTTGGCTCCTGTGCGTTCACATGCATGTGTATGAAGCCACTCCTAGCTGGCCCTGTCACACGCATGTTAGCTCAGCCCCTCATAAAATTTAGTGATTTTTTTTGGTTTGATCCTGTTCAGATCCCGTCTTTCTACTCATAAGAATAAAAAGATGAATTTTAAGTGGAGTTTGTCACAAAGGAGCATAAAATGTATATCTAAAATAGAGTACTGTGTCGGAGGAAGCTCAAGGAGAAAGCAGATATATACAAAGCACCATAGAAATTTAGAAATACATGTAACTTCTCACACCTGAATCAGATCATAAAAGGTTAAGTAGGATTTGGACAGAGATCTTAACTTTCTAATCCTTTTTTTTTTTTCCTCAGAACAATCTCTACAAAGTGACCACTTTAAATGCGATGAAGAAACTATGATCTTTCTTAAAGATATTGCTTTCGCTGTTAAAAAATTGGTACTGTATTATCTATAAGAACTATTTCTTTTTTAGTTATCCACTTAAGTCTTTATCAAACTTTAATTTAGTACCACCTTTGTTTAAGGCACTTAAGTAGGTGAATAGGAAAATATTTACCTGACTTACAAAAGATTTCTCTCATAATTTACAATTTACTAAGCATTTATTCCAGTGCACATGATTGCCTGGTGTTTCTTGCAGAAAACTGATTTATGGGGCCTGTGCCAAGGGGGAAGACTGGCCCCATGAAAAGCAATCAAGGTAATAACACCTAGAATAAGGGCTGGCTCAGCGGGCAAATGCTTTTTAAATATGTCCACCTGCACCCTCACCAACCACGCAAGAAACAGTCTCGAGGGAAAAGCCATGTGCAGGGTGCTCAGTTTTCTA
>PVIC010005144.1:0-59137 GCA_004025085.1 Thryonomys swinderianus
TTTTTTTTTTTTTTGCCTAGGTGAGTCATTTGTTCTTTGCATGATCCTTAGTTAGAGACATGTCACTTGGTAGGAGATGCAGTGAAGTTAGTGAAGGCTGTCCAGAAAAATATAGTGTTAAGTTTGGTATAAATCTGAGGTTCAGATGTATCTAAAAGATTTCTGTATATTTAACATCAACAGCATGATTGAGTTGGGAGCAAAAGGCTGAACCGAGGGGGCGGGTGAGGCAGTTTCACAGGTGTCCATTTCCAGGCTCTTACAGTTAATGTAAACTGCATGTACGTGACAAGGATGGAGTGGACCTAGCCCGTAAAGCCAGTGAAACAGAGATGAGAAGACAGAATTCTATTAGCTTAATTGGAATTATATAGGACAAGCAGTTTTATAGATGGATGTTTGCTTGATTCAAAAATAATTAAAGATAAATAATGCTGTAGTGATTTAACTTATTTAATTGCATTTTACCCACACCCTAGAATTAGAGAAACTTGGTAAAATTTTGTGCTGGGATTGACAGTTGTGGTTGTCAGTGTTGCATTATTTAAGGTGAGAGAAGAATGTAAGAGTTTTCAGTACTATTTTAAAAGACCTAAGAATATAAAAATAGTTAAATTCTCTGGGTAAACTTTGAATAGTGTAGATAATGTTTATCAGTCTGTTTCTCAAAAGCCTATGCAGGAAGGAGAGAGGAGAGAAAACTGATTTTTTTTAAGAGGTGTTTTGAAATCTTTGGGGTGGGCTATGATGGCCCTTGGGTGTCCCTTGATCATTTATTATTTTTCCTACAATTCAAAGTTACTGTCCCTCCTGATCCCTATTCCCACCTCCCAGATAAGCAAGGACCGTCAGTTGAGAGCTCTGTGATCGGGAGAGATCCAGATAATGTGGCTCACGATGATGACAGTCGGTGGGAAGACGAAGCTCCGTCCACACAGTGGGGTTCGGGAGGAGTCAGGGCACGTGTGGTCATACAAACCAAGCCCCAAGAATTCATCTGCCACTGCTATTCTGCCTCTTAAAAAAAAAGCGCAGGCTGTTAAAAAATCTGTATCAGAATCGTTTGATCTTGTCCACCAAGCTTAGAAGAGTAGCTCTGGAAAGCAACCTTGTGTTTTCTCTCTCCCCTTCAGGACAGAGTCTGTTCCGTTTGGGACCACCTCAACTACCTTCCCAGGCAGCATCCGGCCTTCCTGTGCTTTAAGTTTATATCCTACTATGGAAAATATCTTTCCTTGAATGTTTGTATTTTCACCTTGAGAAGGCGATATGTCGAGGATGGGTTTAGCAGCTGTAAATAAATATAATAAAGTAGAAGAGTGGTTGTTGGGAGTTTGACCGTATATACACATATATAATATTTTCCAGTCTGGTTTCAGACCCCGGCATGGCTTGGAGACAGCGTTGGTGTGTATGAAGGATCTTCCTCGAATGAAGGATTTGGGACAACTTTCCATGATGATTATATTAGAGCCTCAGCTGCTTTCGTGTTGGTCATGAGGTGATGCTGAACCGAATGCTTGAACTAGCAGGAGTGGCTGGGATTGCGTTGGAGTGGTTCCGTTCATTCCTTCCGGGTAGGTACCAGCTAGTGACGTGGGCGAAATGGACATTGAAGATCTTCCCGTATGGAACCCCGTAGCAGTCACTCACCCCCTGCTTCATGTTAGTGGACACGAGAGGGCACCTGGACACTCGAGGGCCAGGCAGCGTGACCTGAATGACTGAGTCAAAGGTTAGAAGAGTGATTTCCAGATTGATGTTGCTCACATACGTCATTTCCGTTTTGTCCGTGCGAGGGGCCAGGCTAGCATGGAAACCGAGAGAGCGTGACTTGTTGGAAAGTGAAAGTGCAGGAAGCTCCGGTGTGCTCTCACATTTCCCTGAATCCCAGGTCCTGTAAACGAAGTGAAAAATTATCTAATCCTAACGATTCTATTATAACACGAGGCGGACATATTTTATTTTCCTTTCTGCTGTATCTCCGGAGCCTTCTTCCCTGTGAACATGGACTGCATCTCCATGTGTTCTTGCCGAAGTTTTAGTCTGCCTATCCCCCTTTGGCTTGGGGCTGTTTTAAGCAGAGTAGCTTGACTGCATTAATACATATTTTTGAGGCTGATGGCTGATTTTTCCTGGTGAGTGTTTTGCTTTATCTTCATTGAAAGCACTTCATTATTCTGTCTCTTTTACTGAGAATCAAATTGAGTTGTACTTTTAAGGAATTTTGCAGTAGCAATACTGCCTCTTCTTTTTCTGAAACTGCTCAAGCATTCTAAGCTTCTACAAGGAATATGCTAGAATTTCTTCAATTTTGGACATGTTCCTTAGAAATTTGGTGCCTTTCTTGGTTATTTATATGACTTCACTGATTTTCCTATAGAGTAATAAAAAGCTTATCTAATGTGGAACATAGAGGGAGCTTATTAAGGCTAAACGTAGAACGTAGGTAAAGAAATGAGGAGAACAAACACAGATGCGTGTGTCTGTAAATATCATTAGACAATCTGTTGAATGTCATTTTGGCAAAAGGGCAGAAAGCTAAGATTTATGCAGTTAGAATCAGTGTTAGACACGGAGCACAGAATTTTCTTTTCTTTTTTTGAAGCACATTATTTGTCTCGGTAATAGTGAGAAATGGTTGCTGTTTCTTTCTTTTGTAGACAAGGAAATTGAAACTGAGAGAAGTTGGGTTTGAGCCTAACTGCACAATTATAAGTGCAGGCATTTGAGCCTAGGCAGCCTGATTCCAGAGCTCAGTATTTCTATCATAGCAGGTCACAGGGAAATGTCAGAGTTGAGTGGAGGTCTCTGGAGAAAACAATAACAAAAAAGGAGGAAAAGAGAAAAATAGTCCTTTTTAGGAAGAACGGACAAACTAAGGAAGGATTGAAAGACACAGGAGTATACTTAATGTTTATTTTGAAAATATCCAGAGTTTCCTTAAAAGTCAGTTTAACAAGCTGGTGACAAAAGGAATTATTTTAGGCTTACCAAGTGCTTACCATTGAAGAGATGCATCGGTTTAGAATTTGGGTTTTATATCGTGTTCTGACATTTGTTGACTGTTGGCATTGATAATGGAGAAGCAGTGATACCCTGTATTAGATCCTCGCAAACTTCCATAAGCATCATGGCATGGAGCTTTTAGATGATAACTGAATGGCAAAGAACATTTGAAGGCAAACACAAGGTGTTTATTGTTTATAAAAGTTTAAAATATGTTTGTAAACTTTTTCTATGTAGAGCCTCTGCAACCAGTAGTTTCACATGTAAACATGGTGCCTGTGACAGGAGGTATGAATTTTTGTATTCCCCCTAAAGAATAATTTGTTTGGATTTCAGTAAATAATTGCTTTCATCTCTGAGGGCTAGACTTATAGCTGTAGATTTCCTCTTTATATTGATTGACAACTATTTCTCACTATCACAATAGATTTGTCTTGGGCCTAGGTAAATGTTGGCTGTAGGAAGGTTCTATATGTTAAAGCTGCCATTGTTATCCTGGCATAACATGCTATTATGCTACCATACTGAGAAAATAAGCTCTGCCCCCTCAAAAAAAAATAGGTAAAGCTCATTAACTGTAATGATGTTCAGGGTTGGTTCTGCTCATAAGAAGACACTCATAGTTGAATTCAGCATCTGAAGATCTCTTGACTTAGTCTAAATACAGTGCTGGTTATACAGAATTGGGTGGCAAGCACATCAAGGAGCTGTCCCCCAAAAGCTTGAAGTAAGTGGCCATATAAATCCGCCAGGATATTAATTCTAGTTAAATCAGTGGATTGGAGTTGTGTTTACTTAAATGAGGTGTTTGAAAAATTACCAGAAGCCATGATAGTCCACATTATGAGTTTAGAAATATCAGAACAAAATAAAGGAAGACAAAAACATTTCTCCTATTGTTGAACCTTTTTAGAAATAATTTTAACAATTCTTTGATCAGTTGCCATTTGGTTAGTTGATTAGGAACACAGGTTTAAAATAATTTTTTTCAAACTTTCAGCTCCTCAAGTCTCTTTTTTTCTTTCCAATTTTCTTTACACATTTTCTCTCCCTTTTCATTACTGGACTTGATCTCTGGGGAGTATCTCTGTATTGTGCCTGGCTATTACATTGATATTGCTGTCACATAATGTACAGGTCATCCTAGTCATCTTTTTGTCTGAAGGTACGTTACTCATGGGCTATTGAAATGTACACTTTTCCTAAATGAGATATTAATAAAATAAAACAAAAGTGAATACAATATTACCTAGTATTAGTATTACTTTTGGAATGGCATTTATTAATATGCATATGTGTACAACTTCATGGTGTCAAAATGTTAGCTTAAAACATTGTTATTTATTCTCTTTAAATGTTTACACTGATTGTATTCACACCCCCTTTACTTTATTGCTTTTTTCCTCAATATGCAAGAGTATTGCTGTTGGTCTGTAACACACAGGAATATTTCTGCAATCCCTGGTTCTATTTATTTCTCTCATGAATCATATTTCCCTGAGGGTGGAATTAAAACATGAACTAGGTATATTATATTTCTTTTAGATGTCCTATCTGTTCTTAAGACGCTATATTTCTAAGTATTGCATGCTAAGTTTGTAAGTTTGTTTAAATTCTGTGGTCTTTATATTTATACTTCTTTTCCAACGTGTATTGTTTAAGAGGTCTAACTTTAAAATTAAGCATTTTATGAAATGAAGTTTGTTTTTACTTTTTAGTTTTATCTAAAATTTGCAGATATATTTTCATACCATTCTAAATAACTTTTAATTTCATAAAATGCATTTTATAACAAATTTGTAATTTTTTGCATAGAGCTATGTATTACTTTCATTTATTAACATTTCTAATAGAAGTAGGATACATCACTGCAGAAAGTACTTTTAAGATATCGTGAACGAAGGAAGAGAAGGAAAGAGGAGATGAGGGGAGAGGGGAAAACTAAATTGGCATTTGTCTTATAGTATGAAAGGCATTTTTATCAGTGGTGGTTGGTATGGTTATTTTTAGGCAACTCCTTTAACAAATTTTTAAAGGTACAAATTTTCCTATAGTGAGACAGATTCTAAGTTGAATTCTTTTGACATTCTGCTGATCAAGGAATTTCACATGAGTGGCACCAGAGACTTTTACAGAGCAGGAGTAAGATAAGGAATCAGAAATAAATGGACAAGGGAATGCTGCCCTTTTTCTTTGACCTGTAAAACGTCAATACAAATGATATTTTTATTGAACATGTAATGTGCTACTCATGTTTTACGTTGATGGAGATACAGTAGAAATGTTTAATATTAAAAGTTTATACTCCTGGGAAATTAAAAAAAAATCAAACGTAACATTTAGTCCACCTAATTAGGGAAAATAGCTTCTACACTGAGAAATATACATGAAAGGAATATACATGAAAGGGATCATGGCCATATGAAGCTTATTATAGACCTGTAAAACAAAAATAAATATTAAATGACAATGGATGGAAAAAATGTTTATGCAATGCTAGCATTAATCTATAAAGAAATTATTAAAGCTATAGGAAAAAAAGTTAATGGCTTTAAAGCATCAGGTGTGGGGACAAGAAGAAAGGTGTTCTAGTGCACAAATCTAACAAACATTTGCACATTAGCTGTATTATCAGTGATCATTGAATACAGATTAAAGCAAGGTTTAGTGATAGTCTCTACTTCCTAAATTAATTATGTGTATTGTGTGGACTTCAAATGATACCTCCTACTGCTATAGTATTGTGAAGCATAAACTAAATTCATTAAAACACTAGTTGGCATCATTCTTAAGAGGTCATGAAAATCAACTGTATTTCATGCCTTGATAATGCCCTTTCTGCAGAACTATCTTAGGAAGGAATTTTGATTATAAGAAAAAGACCACCTATGTCCTGAGAGTGACCTCAGTACTATTTCAGTTTTAAGGGACATAATTTAAGTGTTTATTGATGATGTTGATGGTTCTCAAACTTGACTACACATTAGAATTACTCAGATTTAAGGAAATGTTAGAGCTTAGGTGTCACAAGAGATTTTTATTTAGTAGTTGTGGAATTAGTCCCAAAATTTACATGTAAAAAAATTCACCTTAAATTCTAATATACAGTAAAGTTGAAGACCGCTGACTTGAAATAAACTAATAAAATATTTTTAACCATTTGATATTTTTATAGTCCTTTTTTGCAGTAGTATGGAAAAGATGATAATATCAAATTAAATATGTGATACTTAGGTCAATAATAACTTCAAGGTGGGCTGAAGTTATAACTCAGTGGTGCTATATCTGCCTGGCAAGAGCAAACAAGGCTCTTGATTTGATCTCTAATACCAAAGAAACAAGCAAACACACTACCCCATGTTAAAGTAGGGAAAACGACAAAATAAAATTTATAGAATGTCTGAAGTGTCTCAAGGTATTTAAATTTCAAGTGATTTAAAAAAATTTTTTTCAGCTGTCAGATGGTCAATAATATAGTACTTTAAAAGACAAAACTACAGAATCCACCAAACATGTGTACATACTTCACTGAAAGAAAAACTTGTGTAAGTTTTTTAATACAAAATTTCTTAAGACATTGTGAAATAAATATGTTACCTTTGGTTCTGCAATTACAAGAGGTGCTCTATGTGGTGGCCCTTGGGTTCCAGACACTTAATGATGTGTGCAGACTGCTGCTGGGGGGACTTGGTCCCATGGTTCATTGAGGTCACAGCACGTCCATTTTCAGTTTCTTCTCTATGGGCTGCAGTGTAGTGGACTTCCTGCGATGTAGGTCATACTTCAAGATTCCCCATAGATATAAATACTAACATATTTATACAAGATTTTCTTTGCCTGAAATGTGTATATAATTTTTTGTTGGACTATGCATATTAAAGGAAGTATTCTTATTAAAAAGTTCCTCTTGATAACTTTCTTTTTATAGTTTTTTTAACCTATGAATAGAGATTTATTCTGGCTTCTAGAATAGTCATGTTCTCCTATTAGAACACACCTGATAGTACCACAGTGGACTCTTCACAGAACTTCCCACCTTCTTTGGTTTCAGGAACATTTTCTCATATAGTTTTCACATATTTGGAATGTAATAAAAACCAAGTATGTTTTTCCTCTTCTGTTTTTCCTCTTCTCTACTCTACAACTGTGTCTATCAGCTGTCATCATTCTGGATGCCACCTATATATTGATGATTACTGCTGTCTATCTCCAACCCAGCACTGCCTCTGGGCTGTACATAATATATTTGAATTTTGCATGGATATCTTTAAATTAATAAGACCAGAGCCAAATTCGCCATATTGTTCCAGATTCTCCTCTTCTCTACTGCCCATCTTATTTATACTACCCTTCACCCTTGTTGGTTCAGATATCCAGTCCGTGTCTTTGTCCTACCGAATTTTCTTACCTTGCACTTCTTGAGTCTTTCTCTGTGTCTCTTAGCACCTCACTGTTGTACCATCATTGTTCTGCTCGAGCTCTTAGCATCTTCCCTGCAGGCCAGTTGCAGAGGCTCCTGGTTGGTTTACCTTCTGTCTCAATTTAAATCTGTCCTCTTGTTGACAGATGGAGAAGATCGTTTTCCTTGTTAAGATCCTGCAGAGCTTACCATCATATCCTGCACAAAGTATAAGCTGCTTGCTGTAGCATTTAAACTGTTGTACTAAATGTTACCTTCTGCGACGTGGTGCATACCTTCCCTCTGGGATCAGATCCCTACTCTCTTCCCTCTTGTGTGCACTGCTTTGCAAATGCCAACTGTTCCTGTTACTGCCTGGGACATTCTGTCCTGTCCATCTGTGCCTCCTTCCTGTTGCGCTTTCTGCTTTCAGTGAGCTCATCACCTTCGCCGGTAAGTGCACTGACAAATGTCTAGAATGCTACTCTACGTCATTGCCTGCAAACACTTCCTGGAAGGTAGCTGTCAACATTTTCAAAGGACTCTTCAAACTAAAAGCTCAAGTATTGGAATCTAGTCCAAAGTGATCACTGTGTAACTCTGCTATTTAAATAAGTAAAATTATACATAAATTGTGTTCTATAATAAATACTCAAATTGTGATCTAATATATCCTATGGAGTCTTAAGAACATTCGATGAATATTGAAAACATTCAAAATCTTAAATAGTGTTGGACAAAAAAATGTTTTGTGGAAAAATCTCCTAGTCATGTTAAGTACAAAAACATACTTACCTTTGCATAGTAAATGCAATCATTTGTGTTGAAAACAAGCACATCAAACCATAGAGGTGAATAAATGTGTTGTGTGTATGTGTGTTAGTGTAAATACAGAAGGACCTTAAAGAAAACCTGACCTTCAGGGCTATGCAACTGTGGGTGGAGCTGCAGAGAGTTCAGAGATACAGAGACAGAGACACAATTTCTGTATTTATTAACTTGCCAGTGGGATGAAAGCCATGGTTCTCTGTCACTAAACCACATCACCAGTCTCCCTCCACCTCTTCTTTTCATTTTTGAAGCATGATTTGGCTACATTGGCCCACAAGGCCTTGAACTTGGGGTCCTACCTCTACCTCTGGATTACAGGGATGTCTGGGTATAGTGATACACCACTCACTTCACATGTAAATAAACATGTATTTACTTGCTTGCATAAATATTATTGACCATTAACAAAAATTGAATCAAGGGAACATTTTGAGAGACTTAAGTACAGGCCAAGTTGTGAGTAAAAGAATAAGAAAAATATTTTTTCTATCTTCAAATTTTAGAAAACACCACATAATGCCCATGTATCAACAGGAACAAGGTAGAATTAACAGTCTTGGGCATTTGCTTATAGTTGGTTCAGATTTTTCTATTTTTATTTTTTAATAAGATTATTGGAGGCCGGAGATAAAGATCAGTGGTTCTGGTGCCTGCCTTGCAAGCGCAAGGTCCTGAGTTCAATCCCTAATAACCACATACAATGCTGGGTGTGGTGACTCACTCCCACCAGCAATCAATACCACATCCCACAGTGCTGGGTGTGGTGGCTCACACCTGTCATCCCAGCACTCGGGAGGCAAAGGCAGGAGGATTGCTGAGCTCGAGGCTTGCCTGGGCTACATAGTCAGCTCAGGGCCAGCCTGAACTACAAAGTGAGACCCTGTCTCAAAAAAAAAAAAAAAAAAGATTATTGGTACATTTTAGGAATACATGATGATCACATTCTCCATTGGCAGTTTGCACCTGTACATGATGTATCTTGGTTCCTATTTTCCCATTCTCTTGTCCTCCTTTAACCCTCTACCTCCTCATATACATAAGTTTTGTTTCCATTTTTTCCTTTTTACCATCAATTTTTTTTTTTGTTTCAGAACTTTAAATCAAGTCAGACAGTAGAAGTTGAAATTCCTTTGATTTCCTTCTCTTTCTTCTCAGAGGCTACCAGTATTATAGATTTGTATGTCTGTTATAGTTTAGAATTTTACACTTTTACTATGATTATCTAGGTCAAAGTTTATTTTTTTAGCTATACTCTACTGAACATTTGGGTTACTTATGGGCTTGTTTCCTATAACAAATATTAATCTTCTAGTTAAAATGTGACTTTTCCTAGAGTTTATGCCAAAAAATGGAATTACTGATCTGTAGAGCATGAACACATTTTTTTTTTTTCACTCTGTATTGCCAAATGTGTTTCCAAATTGGTCGTATCAGCTGATATTCTCACTAGAGTATTTCACAGTTCCTGTATCTGGATGTCTTCAGCCAATTCTTGGATTTTTCAGGCTTCAAATTTTGTTCTATTCTGTACATTATGAAATGTTACCTATCAATAAACCTCTGAAAGCTTTCTGAGTGTTTAAGGCTGGCAGAACACATGAGAATGCACGAAGAAGCATTAATAAAGTCAATCCTTTGGGAGCCGCTGTAGTTGCCTTGAGCCATGTGGTATTAGACTGGCCAGAACTAAATTGTCTGGGGACTTGAAGGCCTGTAGAGGTGCAGATGGGATCATTATGGACTGGAGAAGAAATTAGTAGTATTTTAGGAGCAAAGAGCACTGGGAATAATGGAAGTTCCCAACTGGAATGAACTTCAGAAAGCTCATAGTCAGGCGATTACTAATTGCCCTTAAAACAATAACTGGAAAGGAATCAGGAGAGCCTTAAAACAGAGCTGTTTTAAACTCATCATTTTACAGATGAAGAAATTTAGGGTTAGAAAAATAACTTATACAAGTCAACTAGGCTCTGTGTTAATTAGGTGTTGGAAGTGTAGTTAGCAGGGCATTTATTGACTTATTAAGTTTAGACATTCAGCAGGTTGCTCTTTAGTGTGACTAGATAATGCAGGAGTTCAAGTGATACAATCTCTCTTTTTTCTCACGTGTTCTTTTGTTTGTCTCTGGTTAGCTTAATTTTCAGCAAACTCTGTTCTTGTAGAAGTATAAGTGTATACCAGCAAATCTTTTTTATGTCTTTTAGTAGATGTTCCTACTGATGAAAATTACTTGTGCTATTTGTCCTTATTTTTATACTAATTGTTCCCCAAATGCCACAAAGGCTTTCACTAATGACTCCACACTGCGATCAGGCAGGCGATTTAGTCTGGCCGGCCTTCTGGTAAAGAAACTAAGACCATGTCATTGATTGCTACACTGGCTTCAAAGCAGTAAGGAATATTTCCTAAAGTAGAAGACCTCAGGCCTGCAAATGTAAAGTGGTCCCTGAAGACTGCTTGGTGTGGAGAGTATTCACAGACATGATGGTAGCCATGTATTAAAAATCACTTGGTGATATTCATTGCAAGTTTTTTTATAGACCTGTATATCCGTACTTGTAGTAACTTTTATGGCAGTAATTATAACAAGCACCCATTGACTATCTTGAGATGGCTTGTTAGGCAAAGATAAACACATGACTATTAGGAGTTTTGTAATAAAGATAGGAATTTTATAGGTGAAAATAGAGACAAGAAACCATGAAAGAATTACAGTGTGGAGATTGTTCTAGAAAGGGGGGTTATTTTTGGAATACAAAGGCGTTATCATCAAAGTAGAAGTGAAAATCTCCTGTAATTGTATTTTGAGTGGCAAAATGAACCAGGAGAGGTGATAATACCAGGCACAGGGTTTCACACAGGCCAAACCAGAGGCAAGAGAAGTGAGAGGCACTGGGGTTTTCTCAGTTGGCTCAGACCTTAGGAGTACTGTCAGGTTGCTGGAGCAGACGAAGACGACCTGTTGTCTTGAGTGACTCAGTCATCAGTATAGTTTGTACTTCTTCTGGTGGGCAGTGAAAGCCACAGATTAAAAAAAAAAAAAAGGCTACTGAGTAGTATGGCCCAAGAAGCCTAAGCAGTACTTTTGTTTTGAAATAGGGAAATTGTTTGGCATCATTGTGTAGGATGGGATGGAGCAACAAGATAGCAAGAGGAAGGAGAATAGTTAGAGGCTATAGAGTGGTGCTGTCGTGAGTGAGTAAAAAATTGAATTAGAATGTGAGAAACTCAGAGTATAAATTTAAGATGAACTTTACTGAAGCCCTGGAGAGGAAATGGTTGGAGTACAGTGAGAAGTGCTCAGTCACAGGAGATGAGGATAAGGATAAGAACCCATCGGTGAGTAAGAACAATCAAATAGCAGAAGGAAGATCTGTTCTGGGGGAGCTGAGTAAACTGATCTTCCCATTTGCTGTATCATCTATTGGGAAATTTAACTTCGAAAACCTATAATATTCTCAATTATATAAAGATATGGCCTGTACACTTTCACTGCTATTTCAAATTTTAACTACATTTTACAGTTTATAAATTACACAGGAAAAATCATAGTACATTATTTTTCATGATGAAATGGATATATTTATATACTTTAAAAATAAGCATAAGATTTATCTAAGAAAATTAAGCATTCTTGAGGTGAAGGCAACTAGGTACTTTTTTCCTAGTAACCCTAGCCATATTCATATAGAAAATTTCCCCAGGTAATTTTTCTGGCATACTATAATAGAAGACAGTGCTGAACACCGAGTGGAGAAGTCTTATTTTATGGGATTAGGAGAATTTTCAGAGATTTTAATGTGCATCACTAAGGTACTTGGTGAGTTTGCAAGGGCAAAGTTACAGCATGCTGTCTTCTACTCTTGTTGGATAATTCGTTTGGAGTTTCATTCATGACTGGCATCCCATGGAACAAATTTTTGGAAGGGTGCAGTGTTGACTGTTGCTACCACATTGCAGAGGATGAGGAGCTACATGTAAAACAGAGAAATTTACATTTCAATATGACAGTAATTTATCATGCAAGATAATAGTCATAATATCTGTTCTGTTCTTTAACAAATGAAGTTCACTTTTATTTTGGAAAACACGTTTTCTGGCTTAATTGGAAATACTTTCTGTGGAGTTGATAGAGAAATGATACAAAGTCCTAAAGAGCCAACATGGCCGTGAGTTGGCCAGTGCTGAATTTGGAGTTGAAGATTGAGAGATCCACACGTGATCACGTGTCAGTCATCAACTTGGAAAAAACTAAGGCCGACATTTAAATTCTGCAGACTTTCCTCTTGTCTGCCTCTAGGTTGCCTTTCTCTTGAATCGTCTGTCCTCTAATATGTACTCAGGAAATTCAGTTTGGCTCAGCCTACATTTCTATTATGTGCAAAGCACTGTTCGAGTGCAGATTTATTTCAAGATTAGTTTGACATCCATAGTGTTTGAATAAATGTTTGTTCAGTGAATGGAGTGTTTTTCTTTAATGATCCAATTTGACAAAGGCATCTCAATTATAGGTCTGAATTCCCTGCCATATTTTCTCTCTAGGTTGTTCTTCTTTCATTTTCATGTTCAGTATTACTGGAGGAAGACACTGACAAACTCATATTTAGCATATGTCTTTTTATAATATTTGAAACCTACTCTGGGGAAGTCATTGCTCTATGCAGAGTTGAGTGGTGATGAAACCAATCATTTTACCATTTAGCAGAAGCTGGCTGTTCTTGTATGTTTCTTTCAATTGCTGAATATTCTTTTCCAGTATTCAATATAGGATTAAATATAGGATGCAGTTCTATGGAAAGAGAATGTGCGATAATGTCAAGAACGTGGGTTTTGGAATCGGATTAGAATTTGGATTTCAGCTCTGTAACTTTTTTATTATTAAAATTCAATAAGATTCTGAAGCTCCAAGTCTTAATTGCTTCTGTAAAACTGAGAAGTCATGCTACGGGTGGCTGTAAGAAATATAGAAAACAATTGCGAAAGTCAAGACACATTATAAATATTCTTAATAAATGGCAATTAAATAATAGAAATTTATTGCTGGCATTTTCATGGTACCTTTACTAATTTTCAATATTATTCACATGTGAATAGGCTAGGAATGTCCCAAATACACATATTTTAACTTATTTTTGATGAGATTAAAATGAAATTAAATGTTAAACAAAAAAACTTGAAATAATTCTTTATATCGGCTATCAATTCCATTTGCTATTCTGTGTACCTCTGGCAATGGATTCTTTTCAGGAATAATGGTATTTATAATAACAGGTAATGCATTTTAAACACAGCATGGCTAGCATCATTCTAGTTGCTTTTTATGTTTTAACTCATTTAGTTTTCAGAACAATCTATGACAAATAATCACAATGTATCATTGAGGAAAGGCTAAATCTAGTGTAACACATCTAGTAAACGCTCCCACCATTTTGAACTCAGACTGATTTGCTTCAGAACCCATGGTCTTTCTTGTTCTTTTGACTTTACTTTCATAGAACCTGGGGGTAACTGTCTAATGGCATGCACAGCTATGAAGGCACAATTGCCAGTATTTAGCTATTACATGTGGCATGGGGGCTTACCAAATGCCCATAATCAAAAGCGAATACCTCATCTACTGCTTTAGTAGGAAGTCTTTGAAAATTATAGATTATATGTTTTGTTAATACTTTTATAGGGCTAAATGTCCTTATCCTACATTTAAATAATACTAAGTAAACTACGTCCTTTCCTTATGATTTAGAATATTCCCTTCTAAAACAAAAAGTTGGTCCAGTGAATATGTTTATATGAATTACTGTAGTTTACCTAATAGTAGTTTGGTAGTCTCTATAAAGTGGAAAAAAAATTTTTAAGTGGAAAAAGTTTAAATCTGTTGTTAATCTAAGAATAAGACACACACACACACACACACACACACAATTTATTTTGAGACAGGGTCTCACTTTGTAGTTCAGGCTGGCTCTGAGCTCACTTTGTAGCCCAGGCAAGCCTCGAACTCAGCAATCCTCCTGCCTCTGCCTCCTGAGTGCTGGGGTTACAGATCTGAGCCACCATACCCCGCATTAGAATAATATATTTTTACATTGTTCAGGTCAGTCAGAGACACTTTGAGGGCTGAAGTCTGTAAGTATGTCTCCAGTTTTTGAAGATTTGTGCAGTGCATTTTATTTGCTAATTATTTCTTACCTCAGTATCTTCACCTAAAAAGAGTACCAGGACCACATTTCTAACTTTTCTTTAGCAATATTAAATATTGAAAATCATGTAGATAATGTGAACAAAATTTGCAGTATATCTTCCTCTTAAATATTACCTGCCTTTTACTTGAGTTGAGTTTGATCAAATTTATTTTAATTTTTTCTAAACTCTAATTTTCATTTTTCTTCATATATCAGTGTGATATACTGAGGCAAGAAATAATTAGCAAATAAAGTGCACTGCACAGATCTTCAAAAACTGGAGACATAATTACAGACTTCAGCCCTCAGAGCATCTCTGACTGACCTGAACAGTGTAAAAATATATTATTCTAATGCGGGGTGTGGTGGCTCAGACCTGTAATCCTAGAACTCAGGAGACAGAGGCAGGAGGATTGCTGAGTTCGAGGCTTGCCTGGGCTACAAAGTGAGCTCAGAGCCAGCCTGAACTACAAAGTGAGACCCTGTCTCAAAAACTTACATTAGTGGCCTTAGAGAGACCATGAAGTTTGCACTGTTCTTCAGCATCAAATCTTAGTGCTGAGGTTATTCAATTACATATATAATTACATATCAGATATTTAAATATTTGTTTATAACTACTTTTTGTAAAGGTTTGTTTTCTAGTCATTTTAGAGATTTTTTTTAACACAGTAATATTATGAATAAGAAGTTTGATTCCTAGGATAGTTTTTAGTTCTCAGTTTAAATCATCTCTTTAGGATAATTTTTAGTCATCAGCAGATTTACATTATGTTACTGTGTGTGTTTAGAAATCTATCTCATCCTAGTAAAAATAGTTTTTATCTTCCTCTAATAGGGATAGTTCCCTTAAATATATACATAAATAGCCAAATAAATATAAGGATGAATTACTTTTAACGTTTTGTAAAGTATTGTATATACATGTATATGGTACAAATTCTAAGTATAAACAATTTCATTTTCCTAAAATGAGCACTAATATCCTATACAAACAACACAACTCTTATGTGAATCACAAGAACCACATACTTTGCTGTTGAAAATATATACTTTATAATTGCTATTTTCTTAGAGATCACACTAAAAATACTTGAAAGAAGCTATTAATAATTCTTTCCTGAAAGGAGAGTGAGTATATAAATACTTATATTAATAACTGTCTAATAATGAGGTCTAATAATTACATACTGAATTTATTGATTTTCTAGGTTCATGCTACAGAAGATTGTTTTGATATTCTCATTGTTTGAAAAGTGAGATTTTAAAAAATTTACTAAAATTTTATTGAAAGCTACATTAATAGTCCCATAGTCTTAAAATTATCTTATGAAGCATTATTATTTTATATATAATGGAATGGAGGCCCATGCTATGATATTTCTTGTTCATGTTTATAGATCTTTCAATCATATTCTCCTGTACTCTTCTTCGTTTTTAAAAGTATATAGTCTGTCCATTTCCTTCACTAAATATTCAGTATTAATAAAATTTTATGTGTTCCATCAGCAATTTAATGACATAAAGCAATGATTTTTCTATATTTCACAACACATCAGGACTCTGCAAAGTGTCTCTGGGGGTCCTTCGATGTCTGGACAGTTTAAATTATGCTTGCTCCCCTACCTCCAGATTCCACCCCTGTTTTGCCTCAGGGGTTGTGGGAAACGAAAACAAACCAGAAAAGGTTCCTCAGCCCTACAGTTGAGGGAGAAAAACAAACACATAGAGTAAGCTGTATATCTAGCATGGCAGGTGTGTAGAAAAAGGGCCGCTGAAGGGGATGAGAGAAAGGGATCGGGGGCAAAGTCTCTCCTGAGTACCTACTTCTTACTGTATTTATAGTATGAAAATAAATGTGTGTTATGAGCAAAATGAAAACATTGCAGAAGCATTAGGGAGGGAAGCCCAAGTCACCTTTTAGCCCAGTACTCTTTCCCCCTCAGCTCCCCAGGAAACCACATCTAAGACTCTGGCCTGGTTATTGTACATTGTCCTATTTATTGAAATGGCAAAATGAAGAATTATGTTTTATTGTGGAGAACTAACTTTATTTTTCTTCCTTTCTCTTTTTTTCTTTTATAAATTGGGATATCATGGTTCCTTCCAATTCATCTTGTTAGAAAGTAAGTACTTCTGAAATTTCAGAGCTATTTTCTTAAAACATTGATCTTTTATTACTTCATATGCAATTACAGAATTTTTAATGTTTTAATTCTGACAGAGATGATTAGCTTTTGCATTATCAAAATTTTTTGATTCAATTAGAAATAAGCAGTGTTTTATAGGTATTCATAATCTCTAAGAATACAGACTTCGGAAGCATAGTTGGTTCATCTTTCCTAGCCGTGATTAACCTTTGTGTTTTAAATATATAAGCATAAAATAATTGATAATTCAATTTTTTTCTAAATGTAAATATAATAAAAGTACATAAGATTTGAATTTATTTCTACTCAGTAGCAGTTGATTAAGGGCATACATTCCTTCAAAAAAAGAGGTACACATTATGGGGGCTTTATGGAATTCATGAGAAAATTAGAAATCAATAGGAATAGTGGTAGGAAAGACTTCGAAGATATGTTTTCCTATTGCTTCTGTTGCATTGGATGAATCAATTATCTCTTAATAAGTTTTCAGCTCTTCTGGTGATTTTAGAAATTGTTTTTAAATAAAATAGAGCAGAATTCTGCAGTTAATATGCATAATAACAAGTGGCTGGTCAGTGAATTAACTGCATTGTAGAATAGTTGTCTGACTTTTCTACATCTACATTTTTTATAGTTTTGAAATAAAACTATAAAACTAATTTCATAGTTTCATTTTTTGGAAAGATTTGGGGAAATGATAAGTCATTTAGACTTTTGAAGAGGTATTGTCATGTGATTTTGAATTACATGTTTTCAGATTTTTCCATATAAATCTTGAGTTTACAGAATTAATAAGCAGTATAATTTAATAATATACTTACGTGCAATAGAGTTTATTATGTGTATGAAACTGGGTACTTAGTACATATGTTTGCAGTAACTGTTATTTAATAGCCAGTTTATCTTTTACAATTATTTTTACCTTAGAAAATGTAAATTTTAGTGGTGTTCTGCTTAGTCAGTATTTCTAAGTCAGCTTTAATTCTTAATGATCTGTCATGTTCTAAATCTAGGTTCTCAGAATTGTGTGCATTTGGAGCTTAGTAATCAAGAGCAGGAAGAATTCTGTGGGGCTTTCTGGTAGATGCACAATTTTATTAGGCTGCATTTAAAAACATATACATTGTGTCATTTTTATGTATTGGATTCTGGATATGATCACATCTTCCTGCCAAGTCCGTGTTGAAAGTCTGTGTTTCTGACAGTTTCGCTGAATTAAAACTCCAAAAATCTGGCACAGTCATTCCCGGCTTCAAATTTTCCAGAGTATAATGTAAAAATATATATTTTACTGTGTTCTGTATAATATATATTGCATTATTTATCTGGAATTCATTCAGTGAGAGACATTTAGAGGGAGATAAAGATATTTCACTTTATAGGTATGAGTGGGATCATTTAAATATAAGTAAAAATCTTTTGTAAGGAAGAATAATGAAATGGAATCTGAGTTTCTAGGCGCTTTATGAGTGAAAATATTACATAAACACACAGCATTATTCCCACGTGTGCTTCAGTGCTACAACTGCATTGTTCTATGACCAGATTTATATTAGGATTCTTGTTTCTTGTCAGGTACAATGGAGTCATATTGATATGTTTGCAAAGAGAGGTCGCCTCCTAGAATCATAGCTAGTATAGTCTTCATGTTATTATAATACTTAGCAGACTTTATGTCTGTGACAGTTAAGTGTGCCCTGCTAACTCAGCAAATTTAGCTATCTCCTTGTACTGGTGAGGTTTTATAGTAAAAGATTTGATTATCTTGATTTTTAGAAGTTTTATGTTAGTAATATAAAATTATTTTTACTCTAGAAGTTCAAAGTTTAACAGTTCAATATTTTAAAAGTCTTCTTGTCCAAAAAAATTTTGAGTTATGTACCTGTGACTCCAAAGAGGCAGATAGGGTGTAGGTAGTACTTGTAATAAAAATTGTTTCAAGCAAATATCAATCTTTTTATGTATTAGGAATTTAAATGTATATAAAGAAATGTAATTAAATGAAAGCAATAGTTACAGCTTAAATACTGTGTTGGAAGAAAAATAGTTTGCAAGCAAAACACAAAAAATGCACTAAATTTACTTAAGGATATACAACATATTATATATTTTGTAACCATCTTGACAGTTATATAAATAAATCCCAGTAATTTTTGCAAATATGTATTTTGATACTTTAAAATCATTAGTATGATACTGTTTGATTTCTTTTAAAAAGTTGATTTCATAACTCATCCACTTGCATATTTACTGCAGAACACAATTATTAGCAGGGCAGAATTCACAGCACATATTTTTTTTTGACATAACTGAGAAAAGAATGCCACAGTAGATGCTGTGTAAGAGATGCAGACACAGATACAGTTGGCCGTGTAAGAAACGCATTCCTGTGAGTAACTTAAATGCTTACAATTTCAAAGCAGTTTTTCCCTGGTTTCTTATTATTCTTTTGTTGCTTTTCAACCTATGAAATGGAGCTGCCCTTGAACTTGGGTTTTTTTTTTTTTGATCATTCGAGTGCAACCGTCAAGTTGTCTGTAATATTTTAAAACCAAGCTTCATATTGTTATTTTACAAAATAACACCACATAAAATTTAAGGCTTTGGTTTGTTTAAAATACAGTGCTGGTTGTTTTATGAATAAAAGCATAATTTCAATTGAGGAGGCTTTTTTCTTTTTGCCTAAATCCTGTAAGACAGATGCATCTGATTAACTTTGGGGAAACTGGACTGGCCTGTTATTGTGATGTAGATGTTTTCGGGTTTTAAAAAGGCAAGAAGCTTTTTTTTTCTTTTCTTTTCTTTTTTTTTTTTTTTTTTTTTTTTTTTTTTTTTTTTTTTTTTTTTTTAGAGTCAAAGAACAGTTTTACCACAGAAGCTGCATATCAGATTGCTTCATTTTTGCACACTTGTATTTTCTAGTGGAACCTCTCCATTAGCCTGTCTGAATGCCATGCTTCACACTAACACTCGAATAGGGGATGGATCGTTCTTCAAAATCCCTGGAAAGTCAGGCCTCTATGCTCTCAAAGTAAGTTGGATTCTTCTTGATTTTCTGTGTTAGTACTATATATCATGCATTTTTAAAACCTAGTGAAGGTAAACCAAATTGGATTTGAGTGGGGAGTAAAAGAATGATTTAGACCTCTTATGGGTTTTCATATGCAATCAAGTTATTCATAGTAAGAATAAACAATGACATATTTCTTTAAGGAAAGTATATCGGTGGTCTCCTCATAACATATGGCAATGGAAAATAGTTGTGGTTTCCTTAAAAATTGTTGATTCTTTTGAAATGTATGGGGAAGAGTATTATGGGTCATCACACAGGACTTCAGGATGATCACAGTTGCCATAAACTTGCTATAATGACCATCACTTGATATACAGGCTTTCCACCTGTGTGCCTTTCTGTTTTTATATTTTGGAAAAACAAGACACTTGTTATGCTCAAAAACTTTCTGATATAAATCACGTATCCAATTTGACACTAAATGGGAATCTTAAAGAAGTCTTACTCATAAATTATAGTTGTTATTTGATCAAAATGCAAAAACAAAATAGTTTAGATAACCAAGTATTATTTTAGTGCATATGTGATTTTCATCTAGAATGGAAATGCCATTTAAAATGTAAAATTCCAGAGGACTAAATTCTTATGCTCTACAAATGATTGTGTAACTGAAAAAAAGTAAATTTGGTCTATCATTTCTCACAAAGTAAAAAGGAAGAACTTTTCATTTATTATGGATTACATTTAAAGTTCATTAATTTCTTTGAGGAGTATGTTGTTGTTGTTAAAACTCTAATTTATACCTGGCAAGAAAAACCCCAGAGATTCTTAACCATTTGACGTTGGGTTCTTATCACTGTGTGGTTTTTGGAAAATAACAGCCTTGTCAAAATAACGGGTTTTTAAAGTTACTTTTTGTAACTACTTTGTATTTAATTTAATGATCAGAGTTCTGAGTTTTAAATCCATTTCTTTATGTCAGGAGGGTGGTAAAATTGAAAAAAAAAAAGAAAGTAGTGTATGTCAAAAGAAAACTTGTTTTGTTTTAATTTTTGATATAGAAAGGTTACCTAAAAATAATCGTGGAAAGAATTTTTGCCAGATTTTTTTTTTCATCCCAAGGAATGACTTTTACACTCGATAGTCAATCTGTTTTCAGATTCCAAATCACATTTCTATGCAGTATGTTTTAGGATTCTAAAAGTATTTTAAATGGTTTCAGTTGCTAATACATCTCCATAAATAATCATTTTAAAAACTAATATAGAAAGAGGAGTCATGCCCAGTGGATGGGACGCTGGATTTAGTCTGTGAGTCCGAAGCGGATGGCACAGAGATGGCCGAGGCGAGCGCCCGTGGAGAGGAGAATGGAGGTGAGTGGGAGGAGCTGTCACACCACAGCGTTTGATCTGGTGACATTGCCTACAAGTCCAATAATTTACTAATCGATCACTACAACTGAGAGAGAAAATTTTCTTCTGGTACAGTTTACGAAGATTTATCTTCAACCAGTTTTAATTTTAAAAGATCAGCATGTAAGAAATATGCACAGCTCCTTGGCTTTCTTTTTTAAGTTTCTCTTTTCTTGAATCACTTTCTGGAGTGTTAGTATTATCAGCATATTTCCCATATAGAGGTAATAACACATTTTAAAGGTATATGGTGGTTTTTTTCTTTTGGATGGAGGAAGAATACATACCTCTGTTTTATTACCAGGTGTGCTGCTATTTCCTGTGATTCCAAGTAGTTTTAGAATATCTTGGTTTCCTGTTTTGCCCATAAATAAGCTTAGTGTCACAATTTTTCACAGAAAAAAAACAAAGGCCCAAGTAAGATGTTTTCTGGTTAAATGTTGAAAAGGGAATAACCTTTTCTGAATTTTAAGGGAATATTTTTAGGATCTGAATTTGACCTTGTGTTTTTATTTTTATCACTCTGAAGGCAATTATGTTATGATTCTGTGGCTGCACATAATTTGTTACTGTGGTTCTGTCCTATAGAAGCATCTGTACCTTCTCAAACCTGCCCGCTTACCTTGCCATTGGTTCCTGATTATGATCTGGGAGAAAAATCTCTGTTATTAACACATACAACTCAGTAAATTATCTTTCAACAAACAATTCTTAAAGGACCCTTACAGAAATATTGTATATGTGTCATAACCTCAGGCTGTTTCTTTTGTGAGTGGCCATCAGAACCCTTCTCACGGTCTGTCCATGTTGACCACAGTCCTGCCCTTTAAAGTGAAGTGTTTGCGCAAAGGCTGGAAAGACTGATGTTACTTCACTGCCATCTGATTTATGCAGAAGTTCTGCATTTAATGTAAGAAACAGACATTCTCATCTTAGTAAAATACCTTCCTACATGCAGATTTTTTTTTTTTTTTTTTTTTGAGATAGGGTCTCACTTTGTAGTTCAGGCTGGCTCTGAGCTCACTATGTAGCCTAGGCAAGCTTCGAACTCAGCAATCCTCCTGTCTCTGCCTCCCGAGTGCTGGGATTACAGGCGTGAGCCACCGCGCCCGGCACTGTGGTATGTGGTATTGATTGTTGGTGGGCGTGAGTCTCCATGCCCAGCATTGTATGTGGTTACCGGGGATCAAACTCAGGACCTTGCACTTGCGAGGCAGGTGCCAGAACCACTGAGCTAACCCTCCAGCCTCATGCAGATTATTTTTGACTTTATAACTTTTTCTATTCCTAGTTGTCTCCCATCCCTTTGGCCCATCCTTGGGATGGTATTCTAAACCTTACCAGCACCTTGAGGTTAGAAAGAAGACAAGTCAAAGGTACACAGAAATTTCTGGGATTCTGGACGGGCCAGTGAATGGGGTGTCCTGAGCTGAAGGAGGGCCCTGGCTCCTTACCCTCCTGTACTGCCTGCACAGGAGAGTGCTCATGGAATCTCTCAACACACGCTCAGCTTCTGCTCTGTGTGGGGCCATCCTGACCTTGCATATCCAGGACTGAGTGAAACAAACCTCTCTTGGAGCTTATGTACTTGGAGATGGCCAGTGAGTGAAACAGAAGCTTAGTAGCTGTAGCTTATCTGATTGTTACAAGTGATACTAGGAAAGATAAAGATGTAAGGGTGGAGGAAAGAAGTGAAGGAGCAGGTGTTTAAAGGTAGAGAAGGGGTAGAGGGAACAGTACTTGCAAAGGCCATGAGGCAGGAGAATGCCTCAACTGTTCTGGAAGCAGCAAGATGCTGGTGTCGCAGGGAACTCAGAGTGATCAGAGGAAGAGAGTATGGTGGGATATGAAACCAGATAAATGATGGGGTCAGATGGTATAATATATTGCTATAGACTTTTGCTCAGAGTGATACATTATTCTATTACAGGGTTTTGAGCGTGAAGGACAGTGATCTCATAGTTTAGGTATGTCATTAAATATAAGAAAACATGGACAAAAACAGAAGCTATTGCCATAATCTAAGCCATTGCTATAATGTAAGGGAAGGGTGACAGTTACTCCAGTGAAAGGGGCAGCAGTGGGTGTAATGACAGGGGATCAGCTTCTGGGTACACTTGAAGGAAGATTCCACAGGAGCCACTAGCTCAAGGAAGACAAAGGAATCGAGAATGTCTCCAAAGTCTTGAGTGTGAGCAAGTAGAGAAATAGCTTTGTTTTTACCTTGGACAGAGTACTTTGAGGATGAGATTCCATTTTGACATCCAGGTGGATGTGTAACTGCATTTATCTGTCTAAAATTCAAAGGAATTTTAGTTTAGCACATGGTGAGATATATAGGTCTTAACTAACATCAAAATAGACCAAGCATCTATTACAACATGCTGAAAGATAAAAATAGGTGCAACTCTTGAAGGTGTAGGTAGGCAAGGACTTCTGAACAGACTCTAATGGCACAAGAAGTATTATCAACAGTCAACAGATACAATCATTAAATTAAAGAGTTCCTGTACAGCAAAGGAAACTATCAGAGTGGGAAAAAAATGCCAGCTATTTTTGGATGAAAGAATGAGATCTAGAATACCTAAAGAGCTCAGAAACATGAGACTCTTCAAAATAGAAGACCCAGCTGAAAAAATGGGCAAGCTAAGTGAGTAGACACTTCTCAGAAGGACAAATCACTGGTAAATACAGGAAAAGTGTTCTGCACCATAGAACGTTATTAAAATGTAAATTAAAACTACATTGAGATACCATTTTACTCCCAAATAATGGCTATCTAAAAAAAAACCTAATAATAACAAATGCTGGCATTTGTGGAGAAGAGGGGAACACTTCTCCATTATTGGTGAGAATGTAAATTGATATAACCACTATGGAAATCAGTGTGGAGATTTTGTCTCAAAAGCCAAAACCAGAAATCCCTTTTGACCTAGCTATCTCCTCTTTAAGTATGATAATGCCTAATAACTAGATCTTATCTAGATTTATGATCTAGATTATATAAAAGTCTATATGTCCATTAACAGATGAATGGATGAAGAAAATGTAGCATTTGTACATAGTGAAGTACTACTCTGCCACAAAGAATGATAAACGAGCTATTTGTAGATAAATAGATCTAACTTGAGGAAATAATGTTAAGTGAAAATAAGACAAGGTTAAGTATTACATGGTTTCTCATAAGAAAAATTCAAAATATACATGTAAATTAAGAGCAAAATAGAAAATAGACAAATAGGATATAGAGAATAATTCAAGTAATGCCCCAAATCGCCCATCCAGTGTTTCAGAAACATTTTAATATATATTCTAATTTATTTATTCATGCTATTACATTCTCTTAGTTCACTGAAAATAAAATCTTCTGCTACTGTTTGTTTCTTCTTGGTAAGAATCCTTTTGTCTATCTTATACTCTGAATAACTACTTTGAAAATAACAGAAGGTGTATTAACTATTGCCAGTCTTGTATTATTTTGTTTGGAAGGTTTGTATTATTTTTCCATAAAATTTATAAAAAGTACTTCAGAAAAGCAATACAAGGGAATGACCTCGCTGGAAATAGAGTTGAAAATGCTCACCCTATAGGTGGATTTATAGACTGATTTTTATCTGTTTATAGGTGAAATTGGAAGAGGTCACCAAGGCACTGAGGGTAAATTGCAAAGTAAAGAGGTTCCAAGCCGGAGGGGAGGGGCTCTTGAGCTTGAGCTTGGAGAGGTGGCGGGAAACAGTAAATGGGCCTGGTGGTGAAGGGACGAGAGCCCAAGCGTCCCGTTTGGGAAACCAAGTGAAGACAGTGCTTCAAGAGGGAAATGACCCGAACACATCAGTACTTCTGATTTGTCAGCTTGTGGTGAATAAGGAATCACCGCTGGGTGTGCTGTCTGAGTGCGGATGAACCGGACACTGACGGTTTCTCTGGAAGCGTAACACCGCACCTGAGTGGGGCGGATGCAGTAGCGTTGCTGGAGAGAAATGGAGGATCACAAGTGTGGACAGTTTGTTGAAGATGTTTTGAGCTAGAGAAAAGGAGTGAAATGAGAAAATAGCTGGAAGGGAAAATAGAGTCAAGGAAAGGTTTTATCTTTTAAAAAATGGAATATCGTTTACTGAATATGTTTACTGAAAAGAAATTTCCTGTTGAAGAGGGAAAACTGATAATGTGAGAGGGCTGCCCTATTGTCATATACTTGACTGCATGAAAAAGTATGGACCATATCTGCCGAGGCGAACCGCCTTAGCAGGTGTGGATAGGCGCTGGATGTGAAGCAGGAGGAGAACCAGCCTTTTTATTGTAAATTTGAATCTTTATTGGTTCATTATATATACACATCGTGGTCACACTCAACGTTGAGAAATTTGAACCAGTATATAACACAACTTAATTCTCATGTTTTCCCATTCCCCTACTCTGCTTACAAGCCTCTACCTACTAGATGCATAAGCTTTGTTTCTTTTTTATTACTGTCCGATTTTTTTCCTTCCCCTCACTGCTTACCCCAACCCTTTTCCCTTTGAACGAGAATCAGCTTTTGCCCTGAGTGTGAGTGTGTGAGCATGTGTGGAGGAAGTGTGCAAGTCTGCTTATTGCTGCATTTTCTCTATGAAATAGGAAATAATTTCATTAGCTGGAGTGGGAATGGTTAAGTAACTTTAGAGATTTACGGAAAAGCACAAAGTATTTGTCCAGGAGAGTATGACAGCATTAAAGACACTCTTAAATTACTGGCTTTGAATTTAATATGAAAACAGTAAACACAGTTGTGCAGTGTCCTTCCACCCACTTACCTTCAGGCCCTGTCTGGTGCGCGGTGGGTACAGGGTTAGATGTGACTAGATTTAAGGGTTTTCTGAAGGTGACTAACAAGAAAAGGTCAGAGGGGTCGAGGGGTGGGTGACGTGACGTGAAAGGTCGGAGAGCGGAAGCTGGATGTGGAGATGAGTGACAGAGTGGCTGAGTGGAGGGTGCTGACAGCGGACGTCTCACAGAGATGGAAGGCCTGTGGGGGACGGCGCTCTGGGGAGAGAGAGTCAGAAGCCAGGGGACCCGAGCGGAGTCCATGACACTGAGCTTAGGGGGACGGTATGGAACGTGTGCCATGGAGAAAGAAGGGAGCTGGGTGAGGCTGTCACAGATGCCTGAGTGGGACGTGTATTCTTAGAGGCCTAAAGGAGGGGCTGTACGAGTTGGTAGATAAGTGCCATGAACAGGAGTAGTGGACAGTACAGTCCGATGCCATGAGATCCAGTGCTGGTGGCATCTAAGGGGCAGGAAGGGAGAAGAGTCTTAAAAATGACAAGAAGCTAGCTTCTCTTCCCATTCCCGGGCCAGAGGTGCATGATAGGAAAAGACAGAGAGCCAGGTTTTATAGACCAAAAAGCAAAGGAAGAAATCAGAGTATGAAGGTGTAGTAAGTTTTCCTCAGGATTAATACTGAATTCCAAGGCAGACAGGAAGAGTTCTAGGAGCTGGGTGCGGGTGGGAGATCGGGTGAGCGCACCCAGCCAGTAATTAAACCAAAGCAGGGATAAACCCACTGTCCTGACTTGACATGTGAACAGGTACTTCACAGAATCACTCAGACCCCCACATACCCAACTAATGTGACCCAAATTAAATTTCCCGGCCTCTCCTTTGAAGTTGCATTAGAGAAATTGCTTTGGGGAGTCACTAAAAGAATAGTAAATAGCTTATTTCCTTGACTTGCCCACTTTTGTTTCTTATTACAAACCATAATTGCTCCTTGTAGGATGAGCATATTTCTGATTCATGTAAGTATCATGCACCTCTGTGTATAGCCTATTAATCTAGTCTTGAGATATATTTTCAGACCTAGTCACTGAAAATCTATTGAGTGGTTATAAGCCTTTGTAAGCTGCGTACATCCATACTGTTTGATCTTCATGGCATTTCTGTGAAGCACATGATTTTTATAAGCTCTGTTGTTTTATCTTAATTATCAGTGGGGAAAAAACATAGCTTAATGTCTCATCTAATGCTCAAACCCAAGTATGTGAGACACAAAGACTAGACTGTAGCCACTCAGGTACTGTGCCTGGACCCAGTTATCAGCCAGTGGCCACTGATGTATCTTCGTTTCTCATCACTGGTCTGTATCCCTTTTGGTCTAAATTGAGAGTTCGGCCAAGAGAAACCTGTGATTTATCCAAATGAAGCAGTGGGATGCCACGTGATTACTTACGTGTCAACAATAAACCCCAGGACCCTGAACTGCATTAGGTGATCTCCTTACTGACGATACAAGTATGACTGAGCCAGCAGGTAGAGTCGCTGTGCTTTCCACACTCCTGACAGCTGTACAAATACAAGAAAATGTGATACGAGAGAAGATAGGGTGTGGGCTCAAGGGAAAGGGAGAAAATGAGCAGTGAGGGAGGAAGGGAAGGGCCCGCTATTTGTTTTTCTATCTTTGTTTCTCCCCCTTTGGCTGTTCCTACATTGAGGTGAAAAGTGGGAAGTACTGTGCTAAGGTAAATAATAATCATTAATGGCTAACATACCCTTGACACAGTCAGAGGAATAAGTGCTACTATGGTTATTTTAAATGTTATTTTAAATTAGTAAAGATGAATTGACATTTGGTTCACATGACTGAGTTAAGTAGAGAATATTGGAAAAGGAAACCTACAGAAACTGGTAACAAGAAAGACATCTTAGCAGCATGATGCCAGTCATTAAGACCGACGCCCCTCGGGAGCGCTGGGCTAATGGCTGCACTGCTTTAGTACACCTTCCAGAATCAGTTGGCCAGCAAAGCAGATTCTTTGAAAGCAGGAGATGCTTTGCCAAGACACTTTGAAGTTTTCTTGAAAATTTTTATGGTGTGGGAAAAATGGTGTATTATTGATTGTAGAATTTATGAGACACAGAACTATGATTATGTGTATGTTTCTTTGACTTCTGAACAGTCTCTCAAGTTAGTAAGTATTGGAAAGATAGAGTTGAGGAAGAAAACTGCTCACATTTTACAAAGCAAAGCTTTAGAGATCAAAGTGTGATTTATTTGAATCACTTGATATATCTGTGTTGACACCCATGACTATTTATGCCTATATGAGTATAGATCTTTGTCACCCAAAGAAAATATTATGCATTTTATAGTCTATTTTAGTCAGAGATTTATGGGTATGTTTGTGTCTGAGTTGTTTTGTGAGCATAATACATTGGTATATCATGAGTTTCCTCGCATGTGCTAAGTTGACTTACAGTACATTGCTGGTTTGCAGAACACATACATATTTTATATGAAATGATCCCATCAGTGGACAGTCTTCACGTTCCTCATCGTCTACCATTGTTATTAACAAGAAAGAAATGTGTTTTCCCTCTTACAGCTACAATATATTTCATGTTTGAAATCAACAGCAACCATCCTATTTATTTTCTTAAAATGAGGAAACCGGAGACTGTACAATTTTCATCCACAGAGATCAAAAGAAGTTCTGCTTGCTATTAACCCTAATGGCTTTCAGAGAGGAAGCAGCACACGAGCGAGGGAATTTGTACTTTAAAAAGTCCCATTTAAGAAAAAAAGTAGAGAACATGTATCCTATGTCTTAGACCTTGAACCCCAGGGTAAATAATGATTCCAACATTTCAAGAATGTCGTATGGCTCCTTTTCATTACTCTTCGTGGCCAGCTTTATAAGTGGATTTCTGATTGTGTGATTCTTGGCAGAGTTGTGCTAACTTAATGAAACATTATTCAGCTCTGTCTTTGTTTTCATTGGCTCTGAAGCCAGAGCTTGAAGGGTCTTTTATCAGAAATGAAAAGTGCTTTAAGGTGGCCCAAAGCGTGTGGGTAGGATCTCTGTTGAGACATCAATTACATACAGATGAGGAGCTCTGTGGAGAAAGTGAGGAGTAGGCTGTTAGGAGCCCAGTCCCGGGGAAGCAGCCACACTGAACCACAGAGCATATTCACAGGAGAGGAACTGAGTGGGCAGGAGGGTGACCATGAAGCCAGGAAGGGAATTCTTTGAGTAACTGTACAGGTTGCCCATCCATGTGGCCTCTTTTTCTCGTGGTCTTGTTTTGCTGGAAGTTTTCCCGTGGCTCAGCTGTAAGTCCTCCAGTGTGACTTCATGTCGGATACTCAGTGTGGTGAGGTGGTCATGGGGTTTCAACAATGTTGGGGACCTGGAGAGTGCTCCCGGAGAGGAAGAGACCCGGGATCACTTTCTACCTGGCAGCCCCTCCTCAGAGTCTCATGTTGGTTAAGAGGCACAAACTCCTTCAGTGTCTATACCAGGCCCCTAATTTTCTTGGGTTAAACATATTTGTCTTTGCTCCAACGTGTTTGTATTTTGGTCAACAACTGTGTTAACTCATGGAGACACCTGCTCCATGTTGGTGGCCTAGAGAAAGTTAAGTATGTGAACATTATGTTGTCATAATGAACACTGAACCGTGAGAGGAAAGAGAATACTCTTGACAGACCACTGGCAGGATACAAAACTTCCTCTGCCCACTCTTTTTCATTCTGTTTTTTTTTTTTTTATTATTATTCCTGCCCATGAGTTTCACAGCTTATGAGAAGCATGAGGCATTTCAAAGGATCGTGCAGCCCTGGTGTGGTCTCTGCCAGGGCTGTTCTTAGACGAGTCAGTTCAATTAGATGTACCCTAACAGCAGATGTACAGAGGGATAGAAATTTCAGTCTTCTTGAGCTTGTCCCTTTGCGTTTCTGTTAACCTTTATAGTAAAGATATTTTTCTTATGTTGAGACCTTTTGTGCTTTTCATTAAACTAATTTCCCCTCCATTCCCCATCTCTGATGATGGAGAACAGCTGGCCGCCATCTAGTTACCGCCCCCTTCTTCAAATATTTTACTCCAACTGCAGCAAACATCGCTTAGGGATACTATGTCTCATTTCTTTTAACCATTAGAGACTCTTCACGTGTTTTCTCCCTTGAACTGTGAACTTGTGTTGTTGTGCAAATGGATTTTAGTCAGTTTTAACCATCCAGAGTTATTGCTGGAAAGAAAGTTTTCTTTGTAAGTGCAGATAAAGTTACTCATTTAAATGTACTTTCCCTTTTTTCTTGAGTTATGGGGCCAATATTTCATAATATAGAGATAATGATTGGAAAAGTATGATCTCATAATGAAAATAAACCTTCTCTCCAAAACAAAATTAAAGGTATTCCCCAAATTACTCATCTTAACTCCAGCCAATGTTCTATTTGATTTCTATCATCTGTGATTTGTATGTAGGAACAAAGCACCTATGGTCTTAAAAGAAAAGAACTTATTCATTCATGCCAGAACAAGAAATGACCTATTCTTTCTTATTTGTAAAGTGACTAAATAAGCATTTCCTAAACATTTAGCCACCTGGATACCTTACCTGACTCCTCTTTATTGTACATGGGAGTTGATACTTCCTATGTGCAAGTAATTAGTGATGATGCCCATGACTGAGCCCACTACTGTGACCTGTGCTAACCTTTTGCTGAAATCTTTTCTGCTCACTTGTTTCTATTTCTCATTTTCTAGGTCGATTGCTTTATTTCTGTACAGCTGTTTCAGGAAACTGATGCAGCATGGAAGGTCACAGGTGTTGTGCAAGTACAAAGGAAATAGCCTCTAACAGTTTTTCACCTCACACAGGCAGCATATGGTGTTATTACTCTTTATCGTTCTGAGGGAGCAATCATTATTTGTTCTATACCAGGATCTTTAGGTGGTGAAGGGCTGCTATTGTTAGGGTATGCTTTCCCTGTTAATATGTTTATTTGGGGGTTGAGTTTCTTCTTTTTCTAGTTTGTGATTGAAGGGATTTTTGAGGGATATCTACAGATACTAGTATAACTGAATTTGTTTGGCTGATCAATTGAGTGCTTATAAGTGAGTGGTATTTGTTAAACCATCTTCAGTGTGTAAGTGGAGGCCTGAGTATATGTGAACCCCTGGGGTGTACAGTAGTGAAGCTGTGGTGTATCCAGTTCTGTGACAAGGAAGCATCATTTGTGGCATTGAAGGGAACTAAAAAGTCATTAAAGTGTTCATCACAATTATATTTTGAAGGAGCCTTGTCTTAGTGCTGTCTCTTACAAGTATAATTATCACCTTATCCACCATTCATGTTGGTTTACTTTGCTCCTTTTTCCTCTAAAAGCCTCTCCTTAATAAGAAGAGGGATTCTTTGGGCTAATGATACAGACTATGTAAAATACAGTAAAAACGGAAGTTAATTAGGTATATTTTATTACTAGAAAATACTCCCCTAAATATTATTAGTGGTTACAATATTCATAGTCCTTGTTCTTTGGAAATTTTTATGGAAACATTGCTATTTCCATCATTTTATCATTAATATTGCTCCATTTAATTGCTGGTTTTTCCTGACAACTTTTGAATTTTTTTTTCCTTTCTACTGTTGAATGCAATAAGAAAACTTGTTTAAGCCAGGAACCTCTATATATTTTGTGGAAAGAATTATTTATAGGACAGCAGTCCTCTCTAGGCTGAATCCAAAAACAGTTTAGGAATTATCTTTGTCAAAAGACATGGGACTCCAGTAAAGATGTTATTGGAAGGCCGGAGATTTAACTCAGTGGTTTTGGTTCCTGCCTTGCAAGCGCAAGGTCCTGAGTTCGATCCCCAGTAACCACATACAATGCTGGGTGTGGTGACTCATGCCCACCAGCCATCAATACCACATACCATAGTGCCCAGCGTGGTGGCTCACACCTGCAATCACAGTACTCAGGAGGCAGAGGCAGGAGGATTGCTGAGTTCCAGGTTTGCCTGGGCTACATAGTGAGCTGAGGGCCAGCCTGAACTACAAAGTGAGACCCTGTCTCAAAAAAAAAAAAAAGTTACTGGAATCATACAGCTTTCTCTGATCTTTTAAAATCAATTCTTAAAACTTTGAACACATATTTTATTGCTGTGTATTTCCAGAATATGAAACACATACAATTTCAGATGTAAATACCATATATAAAACAGATTACAGATCCAGGTTCTTTTATTTGCCATTTGGGAGAGATTCTTAGATTATCAGCATATTGATTCTTTAAAACAAATTTTAGTTATCAACACTGTTTTCAGAGGCCTTTTTCTCACATAAAATGAGTGATTCTATACTATTTTTCTTTGAAATATTTCTTGAAAACTTCATGGCTTCTTGATTCTTGTTGACTGTTTTCATCTCCCCATTATACATGCTACTTGATAAGAAGAAATGTGCTCACTAATAATTATGTGATCAAACTAATGATTAATAAATAAACTTTTAAGACTCAACCTTCTTTTCAAGTGTTAGTAAATCCTAACCAGTTGACACATTATTATCCCCAGTGTACTACACACTCTTAGATTTAATTTTTGTACCCATTAAACCTTTGTTAAGCCTACAGTGTATTTTAGAATCATGTAGTTACATTGTTTGGAAAATTAAAAGGGAGTTTTTGGAGGAGAAACTGGTGGAAGAAAAGTCAAATGATAATGCCCTTCCTTGCCTTTATTAAGTGTTGGACACCTATTCTTTCAGCCTATTGCTGATGAGGTGGTTTAGTAAGATAGGCACTAATGAACAGTGCTACAGATTTGTGCTACAGTGGCTATAAAATATGTAGGTTCCAGTTTGTGATATGGTTTTGTACCTACAGGGCTCCTACCATTTAAATTGCATAAAAATTTCTAATTTTGATTTCTAAATTTAACTTATTTTTATTTTCCCATGCAAAAGTGTAGAACTGTGTCTTTTCTCTTACAATAAGGTGATGAGGCAAGGACAGAGGATGGAAGAGGGAAATATATCTGTAACTGGTTGTAGCACATGCAGCTCCCCCTAACTTGGATAGGAAGGTGTGTGTTTTGGCTCTTAGATTTTCCCTACCTGATTTTAAGTAATTAACAGTTTTTCTCCAAAAGACTTCTTTTTTTTTTTCAAATGGGAAAAAAAATTCATTGTTAGGTATGATTTTCCACAGAAAAATTATGTTTGCTGACCTCCCCTTCCATGAATTCTTGTGATGAACAGTAATTGCAAGTTGACTTCAACAGTACATAACTAAGTAAATTTAGTAAAAATGAAATTTAAAATTTAAATTGAATAAGCATGCATAGTTTAAGCATCCTGAGCCCATCTTTGCATGGAAGGGCTGAGCTTTCTGAGGCCAAGACGCATCCTGGCGCTGGAGAGACAGCGAGGGCTCGTCTCATTCCCGAGTCCGCGCGGGTCATCACGGGAGCTGCGGTGGGCGGGGCTGCTTGACTTTGATCTGCTGCGATCAATTTGCTGGGCAGAGTGATGAAGTGTCATATTTGGAGAATGGGCCTTGGGAGCAAGTCCAGCAGAGAAAGCTGTTAGATGTTCTCAGGAAGCTCTGAAAGGTCACCAATGGCCGGATCAGAGGTGCCACGAGTGGGAGAGGCCAGCAAAGTATGAGGCCAGAAAGAGGCAGGTCACGTTTCCGTCCTGACATCTCCTTTCTTTATATCTCGAGTCAAAGTCAGCATTGCAGGCGCCATCTTGTTCACCTCTCAGTGGGTGAAGGATCAGGTTGGGAGGAACCATTGCCATGTCTCCTCGGTAGCATCAGTGTAGCTCGATACATTCAGCCTGAGTGGTGAATGAGAAAGAGGAGCCGAGGGACACTCGTAGAACTTCAGGACACTGCAAGACCATGGTCCACAGTTTTGCTGGAAATAGTCACCAGTCCGTCTGCCTCTAGCAGCACCTCATGGTTGCCTGTGATCTTCCAGTTGCTTCTGCTTCCTGAACTTCTAAACAGGATATTTCCAAGGATGGTGTGGAGGGTGTGAGTCGTGTTAGATGAGAGGTAAGCTTAAAAAAACAGCTCATTCACCGTAGCTGTTACTTTTGTCTTGCCTAATTTGGGAGAAGCAGCAAAATATAGGCCAAAATACTTCTACTTTTTTTTTTTTCTTTTTTTGAGACAGGGCCTTGGTTTGTGCTTCAGGCTGATCCTGAGCTCACTATGTAGCACAGGCAAACCTCAAACTCAGCAATCCTCCTGCCTCTGCCTCCTGAGTGCTGGGATGACAGGCATGAGCCACCACACCCAGCACTGTGGTATGCGGTACTGATTGCAACCCCCAGTATTATGGTATGTGGTTACCTGGGATCGAACCAGGGACCTTGTGCTTGCCAGGCAGGTGTGGAACCACTGAACTAAATCTCTAGCCCAGCATTCCTACTTTTTAAAAAATGTGGAATAATGAAAATTCCAGGAAAAATGTATCTTTTTTTTGTTTGTTTCTTCATTTTCAGTTTGTCCACCTGTGAAAAGAGCCTTCTTCTTATACAATTTCAAGGTGTAAAAGTCTTGGCATGACTGCATCTTTGTGATCATGCTGGAACATGATCACAAGGAATTCCTGTTCTGTCCAGAGTGCCAAGAAATATTCATTTCTAAGCTACATGTCACTGTTTGATATTTATTGAATAAAACATCTGTATGATTCCTTCACTTTTCTGGCTCCTGTTGTAATATTACTTCCAGGGGATTTCCTTGAACATTGATATTTTTTGACTTGTATTTCTAAGGCCAGACTTATTCCTTTAGATATTCAGGAAATTATTTTTAAAATAACTATTTGTCATATCAGGGTTTTTTTTTTTTTCTTCCTCCTTTAAGACAGAGTCTCACTTTGTAGTTCAGGCTGGCCCTGAGCTCACTTTGTTGCTCAGGCAAGCCTCAGACTCAGCAGTCCTCCTGCCTCTGCCTCCTGAGTGCTGGGATTACAGGGGTGAGCCACCATGCCTGGCTAGTCATATCAAGTTTTAAGAAAGTTACAAAAATAAGTAGACAAGATGCAAATCTTGCATTTCCTCAGAATGCTAATCTGTGTAATTCAGTTATTCAGTGAGTGAGGATTTTGTGACTCAGAAAACCTTATGTCATAGGTAGGGCAAAAACAAATAAAGCAATTCATGTATTCACATTAAAGGTCTATATTGTCACTGATTAAAATAATATATAAAAATAATATGACTATGCTGCTTGGAGTCTGTAGATGAATTGAATAGACAAACTACCTATAATTTTCTTTCTTAAATTTTTTTCCTCAAAATAAACTTTTAGTCCAGAGGAGTAGTCATTTGTGGAATTTATTTTATAATAAAATTTGATTTTCTTTAAAGTTCCATATTTACTTTATCAGAATCAATTAAAGACCACAATGGTCCAACCCATAGAAATGTCTCAGGACCAAGTTCTAGAAGAAGGGGTCAGGGAGGAAAGTGCTGCCTGGTACAAGAGTGTCTGCGGTCCTCTGTTGCATGAGGAATGGATTGGAAGGTCAACCAAAGAGAGCTGGATAAAGGAAGTGCACCACACCGATAACTCACTCTACAGTATTTCTTCTCGGTGTCCAGCTCTGTAGTCTTCCCCTCCCTGTGCAGTTCCGGGCTCTACACTGAACAGAACTTTTCATTTAGAAAGTACCTATGCAAATGTATGCAAATTACTGCAGTGAACACATTGCAGTCATAAATTTAAACCATGAGAATGATAGTAAAATACATTTCCCAACCATCAGATGGTTTCCTAGGCTTGAAGCAAACAGAGCAAATACTGAGCCAGCGGATTGTTACTCTTAGGAAGGACAGCTGAGTATGTGCTGCTGAATGGAGTTGGCAAAAAATAAGAGGGACACGAAGCTGACTCGGGTGCTCAGAAGTTAGTACTTGATCCTGCTGCATCGAATCTCCTTTGAAAGATGCATGAACAAAATCATTTCCCAGGCAAATTGGTGGTATATTTGGATTTAGATGTCCAGTATGCAGAAGCATTCTCCTGTTTTCCAAGAATTCTCGAATGTCCACGGACTGCCTCTGGCTCTCCGTTTTAAACCTGCCAGTAAATTTTCAGTTCTCTAGGTCAAAATACAGTGTTGTAAATTTAAAAAGCAATGAAATGTTTGCTGTTGAATACTTGGCTTTTGGCTGTGTTTACATTTTATCCATTTCTCTCTGTTCAGTTGGGACTGTATATCTTCTCTGCCAACTTTCTGTCACCTCCTTGGTTTGTAACACTTTGTAGAGACTTCACAATGTTGAAAAGAACCATTCTAATATTCTTCATAGATATGGTATGGCAAAATATTCCAAATTTCTCTAGTGACAGTGTCAGGGAGTGAAGTCTGGAAACCATGTCTTATGTAAGCTACATCATAAATTGTTTCCTAACTTGAACAGTTATACTGTCTTATTGAAAAATGTCATACTACATTGAGTAGAAAAGCAGTCACCATTTATTCAAGGGTTTCTGTATTTGTGTGTGTGTGTGTGTAAACCTTTTTGATTTTTTTTTTTTTTGAGACAGGATCTCGCTTTGTAGTTCAGGCTGGCCCTGAGCTCACTATGTAGCCCAGGCAAGTCTCAAACTCAGTAGTCCTCCTGCCTCTGCCTCCCGAGTCCTGGGATTACAGGCGTGAGCCACCACGCCCGGCTATAAACCTTGTTAGTCACACTATTTCCTGGACTTGTTACTCTAAAATATAATACTTATTTTTTTATGTGAGGAATCAAATGACTTGTTTCTGCTTGAGCTTATTAACTTCTTGTTTCAGTACTTCCAATGTAAAGCAACTAGATTACACTTCTGTAGAAGTGGAATTGTTTCGTATCTGATTTTGACTTTCAAGATTATTTTAGGTGGAAAACCATGAGCTCTAGAATTCACCTGGGCTGGTCTAGGGTCACAGCTCTGCTGTTCCGCTGCCTGTGCTACCACGGGGGATGTTTGTAGCTATTCAGTTATCCAGCTTTCTGTATCCAATATCCTTTTTGTTTTAGAAAAAAACTGCAAGAACTAAATAAGATACATATAAAGTGTCTAGATTAGTAATTAACAGTTATTTTCTGAAATATGTTTATTTGGCGGAGTATTTTCTATATTAAACCAAAACTAGATTAATTTGTTTCCCCCAAATTTTCTTTTCATGAACCACATGTTAATTTCCAGGCCAGATATGTTTGTGTCTGTCAAAAGCAATGTAAGTGGCTGTGTTCTAGGCTTGCCTGGATTACATAGTGAGCTCAGGGCCAGCCTGAACGACAAAATGAGACCCTGTCTCAAAAACAAAACAAAAACAAAAAAACAAAAACAACATAAGTGTCCTCAACCATGCATGTACTTACATTTTTACTACAATTACTATAAAAATAAAAATTATTAGTTCGTGTGGGGATTGATAACTGCAATTCTTTATGTTTAACGTGCTGGTCAGAATCTTCTCAAGTTTCCACTACTTGGAAATTTTCTTGACTTAGCATTTACCCCAGTGGCCTTAAAAAGTTGTGTTTTGAGAGTTTACAGTATGTTCCAAAGATAGGTTTTTGCGTCTAACTTCCTCTTACCTCTTGCCTTTGACATATGCCTCCATTCTGCTGCTACATATAGTATATCAGAACTTTGGTTCCCCAAGTAACTCCTTCTTCCCTCGTGTACACAGGAGCAGCCTGCCTCTGTGCTCCTGCCAGGAGCCCCGCTGTGGGCTAGTTTCCCTGTGGAAACTGCAGGACGAGTTCTACCTCCCACATGGGTTTCACAGAGCAGGGAGTTTCTGTGGACACCTTGTCCCGCGGCAGGGAGACCCCAGTTCTCTTACAGAGCAGTCTTTTTGGAAGAACGTGTCTGGTGCAGACTCAGCCAAGGGAAAGCCCAGCTATAAAACAGTACAGATCAGATCGTACTCAGCAGAGAACACCATTCCATGAAAACCCTGTAAATGTCTTGAGTTGACAATAAGCATCTCAGATTTTCTTTCCTCCATGCTATGTGTCTTATTCCATCAGAGAAGAGAAACATACCCCTGCAGGCTTTATATTCTATAGAGAGAGGGTTCTTTAATAGAGAATTCATAATATCTGTGAAGACAGATGAAATGAAAACAGTATCATTCATTTAGATGGATTCTTCATAATATTATGTACTGCTTAATCTCCATAGCTGGATCCAGATATCTGCTGATTTTCAACTCTTGAAGCAGTTATTTTGCCATTTTTTATGCTAATACAATAGCTTGGTGACCTAGAAATTGTCATCAATTAGTGGGTAAGGAAACACAGAGGCTGACAGAGGTTAAATGGAACTGTGGCCACACAGTTATTAAATGATCCCTTCTCTTAAAATCCCGATACTCTTCTTTTTACTGTGCTAGTTTGCTTTATTTTAAGTATCCATTTTCAACTGGAGAAAAGCTCCAAGTGACTTAATTACAGTGGTTGTAAAAAAAGGAATTCAAATTAGTAATATTATCTTTCTCCATTTCTAGTATGTACGAAGCAGGTAACTGATGAAGCATCTTCCACTCGAGACTCAAGCCTTAGTAATACAGCAGTGCCAAGCAAGCTAGTGTCTTCCTTTCAACAGCACACCAAAAAGGCTCTGAAGCAGGTAAGAGAGCTGCCATTCCTGCTGGGCCCTTTGTGTCTACCTTGTGAAGGTAACGAGTGTCCTGCCGATTGAATAAAATAAAGGAGAACATAGCAATCAGAGAGCAGTAGGGGTTTCAGCCCCTAACACGGTATTTAATACAGAAATTTTACATAGATGAGGCCCAGCTAGATATTTTGTTGAAAACAGGAGAGGGAACTTATGCTTAGAAATATGTTAAAATGTATTAAATGAACTTTGTGGTTGTGTGTGACTTATAGTGAATCACTTGGTTTCATAAATGTATTACATAATTGGAAAATAATGTCTGTGTAGTCTCACTGTTTGTCTGATGTGGATATAAAATAAATGATCACAGTGCCGGGCGTGGTGGCTCATGCCTGTAACCCCAGCACTCGGGAGGCAGAGACAGGAGGATTGCTTTGCCTGGACTACATAGTGAGCTCAGAGCCAGCCTGAACTACAAAGTGAGATCCTGTCTCAAAAAAAAAAAAAAAATCACTTCTTGCCTGATATTGAGACACATCAAGTTACAAATACAAAAAACAGTATGTGTAGGTAACCTCCGTCTAGAATATCCACCAGTGAGTATAGTTCAGTGTGAATAGTATTGTCTTGAAAGTCCATAACCTGCCCTGACCTCCGGCCTTGACCTGCGTGTTCTTGCAGTGACGGTGGTGGGAGGTGGGTTGTGCAGGGGTGCTGGGTGCGGGCCCACCCTGACTTCAGTCCTTGTTCCTCACCCTGTGAGTCTAGGCAAGCCGCTCTGCCTCGCTGAACCTCACGTTCTTTCTCTAGAGAATGGGCCAGATAATGGTGCACATGGGGTTGACGTGAAATCACTGACATGATACATTAAAAATATGTGATAGTGAGTGTCCAGGCCAGAATAATGATAATAATCCACATTAGCTCCTGGGCTCACACTAGCTCATGCCGAGCGCAGTGTGCACAGGAGATGCTCTCGTTAGAGAGGGCTGCAGCCTGATTGTTCTGTTAAGAACTGTACCAGTAAATGGAAAGTTCTTAGGCTGCACCTTGAATTCACGGCTTGTCCTGGTTTCCCTGCTCCCCTCCTGCAGCATCATTTTCACCTTCTGTGGCCCCGTCTGTGGATCCTTACGGGGTCAAGAAGAGTGGTATCACTCCAATGAAACATGTCTTTCATTATATGGTACCATGTTGTATCATATCATTATCTACATTTTCAAAAGAGAAGTCTTTTCTAAATACAATTTCACCTAAAAACCTAATTTCACCAATCTGAAAAGATTCTTAAATCGTTCGATCTTCTAGGCTTGGACTGACTCTGCTGTTCACCTCCTCCTGTATTTCAAACATGGAAATAGAGGAGAAAAACGTGATCCTTTATTCTAATTTATATTATTTTTCTGTTTTTCTTATTAAAATTATGTCATTTCCAGTTATTGGCATTGTATTTAAAGTAGTAACAGTATTCTGTCCAGCACCGGTTAAATCATTTTAGCTTGTCATTTATATCCTCCCTTCTGTGAAACGTTTTAGATGTGGAAGAACAGGACAACGGTCAGTGATGAGCTCGCTGTGGATTGCTGCAATTCAAGTGGGAGTGGGCCGAGGAGTTTGGGTAAAGACTCATTCAGGCGGCAAATAGGATGCAGGGAGCAAAATACTAACCAGGACAGAACAAAGGAGACAAAAGTGGACACTTGTAGCCGATGAAACTCATAATTCTGAAGGGCAGTGAATTGGAAAATGTGCTCACTTGCAGATCTTCACGCCTACGTGGGGAAGAGAAAGATTCAAGTCTCTCTGTTGTTATGTCATTATTTCTTCCTGTGTTTTGGTTTCATATCACTCAAACTTTTAAAACGAATTGCTAAAGGGTTACATAACTTCGCGTTCGAGGCACTTTGTGGCGGAGCATACATTCATTACGTTTGCTGCTGGCTTGCCGAGGAGTGAAGGCTCGGCTCAAGAAACTCTTCCTGTGTGTCTCTTAGTGTCCTGAAAGAGACATTTATCCATTTCTTAAAACTGTTATTTTATAACAAGTAGCAGATTACTAACCAAGAGAATATAGCTCAATATATAGCAGTTATGCTATATATATTGATTAATAATGAAATGCATATTGGAAATATGTTTAGAAGAAAAGCTGTCCTTGCAGAATTTTGCCCAAATTCCCTGTCATTGCTGAATTCCTTAAGATGGAGTTTGAAAAACTGACTGAACATAGGGCATTTTAAATTGTAGCAACCACAGAAAATCTGCAGCTTTGTTTTCTTTTGGCTAATTCAATGATTATGACCATAGTCGAATTTTTAAAGTGGGATATATGTGTGTGTGTGTTTGTGTGTGTGTAATTTACTTCCATATATTCATGTTTTCCATATTTGTGAATATATCTTTTGTATATTTGGATACAAACACAAGTCAGTCATACAAACCTAGGCCAGTTGCAGACTATAGAAATAATTACATTAGCTAATAGTTACATCATGCCTTCATTTTACATATACACTTCATCCTCCTACAAATCTTTTAAATAAGTACTCTTATCCCTGTTTTTTAGATAAAAGAAATAGGGCCCAGAGAAGTTAGATAACTTGCCCAGCCTCACCCAGCAAGGAGAGTTTGGAGGTGACATTTGAATCCAGGATCAGCTGCAGATCGTATCTTCTCCACTAATAGCTGCCTTTCAGCACATGGTACATAATAGCGGCAATTGGATTTTGACACTAAACAAAGAAATTTGCATAACTGAGTTTTTGTATAGCATAAGGACAATAATAAAATAGTCATTGAGAACATCATCTGCACACAGGTTATGTTTAGTACCAGCATATGTTAATGACTCGCACTTAAATACATGGGCCGCTATTATTTTATTAAAGTATTTTATGATTCAGTAGCACTTTAGTAACCCAGTTATACATTGGCCAGTATAGATTTTAAGAAAAGAAATTAATGAAAATGAACAAATCCCTAAGAATCAAGTAGTTTTATAGCTATATGTATAGTGAAAGATAATAAATTATAGTGGCTGCCCTTTCCTTTTTTTAATGTTTTTAATTGAATTCTTTATTGGTTTATTTTATATACAGCTCACAATAACATTCAACATTGGGGAATTTGTACCACTATATGACACGTGTTAATTCTCATTTTTACCCATATCCCTACCCACCCCACAACCCCACCCCCTATATACATGTTCTTTCTTTTTCTTTTCAAGTCATATTTATTCTTTCCCCTCATTACTTTCGCCTACCACATTCTCTTTCAATATTTCCTATTTCACAAATCTATCATACATTCTAGAACTCATCAGAATAAGCTGTGCATATCTTCCCAAACCTGAGTTTCTCACTCCTCACCCCCACCTTAGGCATGTAGCTGCAGCAAATGGGACCTTCAGTTTCACAGAGCTGTTGACTGAGGCATAGTTGTGGCTGGACAGTATGGAAGCAATAATGCCTCTTGGTTATTGATATAGAATATTTTTTCCTCAAATATTTGGGCCCCTTTTACTTTCCAATCATCAAACATTAGTTAACATCATATGTTAGGCATAATTGCATGAATAATATATTTTCATTTCCGCTTTTTTTCTGAATAAGCATGCTCAGACATCTCTGAGGAGCAGCAGATTGCTGATTATCACCTTGTTCCCTGTTCTCTCTCACCCTTGGATTTTTAGATCCTAAAAAAGTGTGAAATGATTAGATTTTGAATTTTAAAGAAGGATAATTAAGAAAAGATTAAATTTTGGAAGTTTTTAAACAGCAGGAGAAAATGAAAAATTTTAAAAAGATGGTTTCTGTGTGGAAAGTGACATGGTGGGGAAGATAACTTTATGTTGTTTTTGTTGGCTTATTTTACTTCCTTCATTAGTTATTTATGGTGGTAGAATTTATGCAGAAAGTTGCAGATCTTTTCCATCCTTGATGCTGCAAAGCAGATATATTCTTGGTGTTTTTTTCTTTGGCTTTGTATGTTTGACCAATCCTGTGAAATTCTAAAGGTTATAGTGCCTGATAGCATGTATTTAACATGGGGCTTGACATTTAGCATATTAGCAATAATGCAGATTGTCAGTGCCTGACACAGCTTGCAGTTTCTTTATGTGTATATTTCTTATTCAAGCTTTGCATTCACAGTATGGGATATTTTCAGATTTTTAGTAAAGGGCTTATTTTATTCAGTGTATTCCTAAGTTACATTGTTGGGGTGGTATTCCTCTATTAGAAAAGAATAAGCAGTATTCATTTAAAATTCCATGTTCACATAAAAGCCCCTGATTTTCAGGGTTTTTTTTTTTCCTCATTAGGACAGACATGAGAATTGTTCTGTATTTTTTAGAATTATGTGATGAGATTTCTGTCTATAGATGAAATGTTTATCTGAAGGTTATTCCTCTCTTTACAAGAAAATATCATATTACATCTCTAGAGAAAATATTCAGTCAGCTTCTTGTGATTTCTTTCCTTTCACTTAAAAACAGATTTAAATAGATGGGAGTATGATAAAATCTTGACTTTACTTAGAGTGATTTCGCTGTCTTATGCCTGTTTACACTACAAGTAAATTTATTTTCAGGTCTCAGCCCATAAATTTCTTTCACATCGAATAGTATATGTAAGTTTCAAGCTTCTTAGGTCTAAATTATACTTCTTCTTAGGACATTGTAAGTATTGACATTTTATTCTGTGGTTCGAGCAGCATAACAGAATGTGTGTGAGGAGCTTGAAGGTACATTCTTTCATAGTAGACTGCATGTGCATTAGCCATCTGTTCATTTATTGAGGATCTGCTATTGCTTACTTCAAGATTTAAAATGACAGTTTAAAGTTGTTCAATAAGATTATTCATTAGCATTCCCAAGTGCAGTTGAGGGTGAGACAGTTGAAGGGCCTCCTTCCTACCATACCCCTAGAATGAATGCAGACTATCAGAGTGGATTTATATAACATTGATATAAAAGGCATCTTACGAGCTGGTCAGCAGAGCCAGCACTATCCTCTCTGGAATAGAGAAAACTGCCCTCACTTAAGCTGTCTCAACAAAAAAGAACACTCACTTTTTAGAGGTCCTCTTGTACACACTTTGCGGCCCTCCAAGGTAACTCTCCTAGTCCTATTAGTAATGACTATTGCATGGATTCATGCTTTCCAGGCTGTGGGGTGGTCATATTTAGATAATTATAAGTTAAATCAAAGATACCTCGTGTGTGTGATATAATACGTGTGATAGGAATTTTACTTTTTATTTTCTTATTTCTTAATTTTTTATTATTTTCTGTTTTCTATTTTCTTATTCCTATTTTAGCAAAACACAAGACTGAAAATATTGTGCCACAAATATTCTTTTTATTAAAGAGAGGTGTTAGACATAGCCCCAAAGAGGGTAATGAAAAAAGATTAGATGACCCATTGATCATTCTCAAACTGATGCTTCTACTGACTGGACACCCCAGTAGTCATATGGCTGCTGCTTCTTGTCATTTAGAAATCATTTCCTTGTCACCTCCAGAAGGAAACCTTTTTCAACCTCCCAATCTGGATCAGTTTTGTCCACACCAGTCACTCTGCTTTATTTCTATGTAATTTTCATAGCACTTGTATGCGTGTAAAATTACTGTGTTTATGTGTTTCCTGAGCAGTACTTCACAAGAATGCAAAATAGCTAAAACTTTTATTATATTACTGTGATGTATCAGTCATACTTATATTGCAGTACAATAGAATAAGTCTTCAAGCATGCAGTGTTTACAGGATGCATAAATTATATCAGTATTAAAAATACCCTGTTGGTTGGTAGAACCTACACCCAGGTACATCTTTCCTCTTTAGTAAGTCCATCAATCATTTGGTAAACCATTATCACAATTTTATGATCCACTCCCCAAAACCCCACCCATGATTTCATGAGACTTTAGGAGAACATGTACCATTTGTTATTTGTGCTTTAAACTGTACTAAAAATATTGTTGGTAGATTTCCTCAATGCTATTATTAATACATTTACCCAAGTAATTTACCATATTACAAAAATAGTTCGTTAATTCTTTTGACATTAAACCCTACCAGCCAAACGCTAAGTCAGCCCAGCAAAGACCAAGTTTCCTCTGGAGATCATCCCCTTCAAAAAGGGTTGACATATCTGTACGGGGCAATTTATCTGAATGATTGTATTGGCCAGACCCCTTTATTTGTATGATGAGGAATGGTATAAGGTGAACATCTAGATTGGTGCCCTTGGGCTGAATTGGGCTCACAGTCATCCTTTATTCTCTAACACATTATTTAAAAGTGGGAAAACACCTAAGAATCTAGATTTGATGATTTTCTTGAGTAACAGCTGCCCCTTCAGTGCAGTGGGATATATGTGTTCCCAATCACTTTAGTTTCATCTTCTGATAAAACAGATAAAACTTACTTCTTAGACTTCCTGGCCCCAAAGGCATTTAATGTTTTCTCTTGGATTCTTTTTTGTTGTTGTTTTTGAGACAGGATCTCGCTTTGTAGTTCAGGCTGGTCCTGAGCTCACTATGTAGCCCAGGCAAGCCTCGAACTCAGCAATCCTCATGTCTCTGCCTCCCGAGTGCTGGGATTACAGGCGTGAGCCACCACACCCAGCACTGGGGTATGTGGTATTGATTGCTGGTGGGCGTGAGTCACCACATCCAGCATTTTATGTGGTTACTGGGGATTGAACTCAGAACCTTGTGCTTGCGAGGCAGGTACCGTAACCACTGAGCTAAATCTCCGGCCCCTCTTGGATTCTTAAATGAGCATGTCTTAGTTATTTTCTTCTTCCTGGGACAAAATACTTGACAGCCACAAGTTAAAGAAGGAAAAATTTAGAGGTTTCAGTCTATAATTGGCTGGATTCACCCCAGGGCAACGTGGCAGAGGATATCATGACGTGGCAGGCAGGAAGCAGTGAGACTTCCTTCTTTCCCTTTACATTCTATCCAAACTATAATCCTGTTGTTCAGGGGGATCCACACCCAGAATGCATCTTTCCTCTCAGTAAACCCATCAGTTGATGGGATAAACTAGTGTCACACACCTATGATCTATGCACTTCCAGGTACATGAGTATCAGGCTAAAAGCCATAACAGAGAGCATGATGCATGTTTGAGTACCTGGCTTGTATACAGTTGTAGAAATAATGTTATATAAGCCCTCTTTGCTTGGAGTGTGCATGCCCCACCACAAGACGCAGAAAACCTCATGGACAGAAGTGGCCAGTGCTCCTTTTTAGAGTCTCCCAGGCCATTGCAAGCACCTCAGTGGACACAATATTGCTTTTCTCTCTCTCCACCAGCGTTATGATCTTCTTGGCAGATAACCTGGTATCCAAAGTCCATAGTCCTGCTTTCTGGAAAGTGGATTGGGTTCTTCAAGGCAGCCACATATTCACTTTAAAAAGACTTGAGTCTAGGCCGGTGGTGGTCAACCTAGAGCATGCGTGCCACAGCAGGCTGTTTGTTGTCATTGAAAACTCTAGAAGGTTTCCATCACTGGTGTAGACTATGGGATATACAATGAAGATCCCTCCTTCCTATTCCGATGATGGAAATATCTGCCTGAGTTTTCCCAGTTACTTGCTGTTTTCCTACTGTTACTAGTGTCATTGGGAAATACACACTCTGAACTTTGGCTTATCTGCCTCTAGAAATTTTATTTGGGAGTAAATATAAAGCTTCTTTTTCAAAAATAAAACAAAGTTTGTAATACATTTAATATGCTTACAAAATTTTTAAATTTATTTATTTGTTTTTTGTTTTTTCGAGACAGGGTCTTGCTTTGTAGTTCAGGCTGGCCCTGAGCTCACTATGTAGTCCAGGCAAGCCTGGAACTCAGCAATCCTCCTGCCTCTGCCTCCCGAGTGCTGGGATGACAGGCGTGAGCCACCACACCCGGCACTGTGGTATGTGGTATTGATGGCTGGTGGGCGTGAGTCACCATGCCCAGCATTGTATGTGGTTACCAGGATTGAACTCAGGGCCTTGCGCTTGTGAGGCAAGCGCTGGAACCACTGAGCTGAATCTCTGGCCCCAAAATTTATTTTTTTATATGATGAGCATTTAGTTTTGATCTCTAGGCACATAGTATTGCATATCAGTATTTTAAAAAAATATTGTGTTGAGAAATATTGCTTGTGTTTTGTGAGTAAATACATATTCAGAAACAAAGTCTCTATCTGGTCAGGGTGGTGCATGTTTGTTATCCTGGGACTTGGAAATCAGAAGTTGGTGAATCTCTGTCAGTTCAAGGCCAGCCTACATGACATAGTGCTTTTCAAGGTCAACCCAAACTGTACAGGGAGACCTGGTCTCAGAAAAACTAAAACAAAGCCAAACAACTCAAATGAGCTTTATATTAATTAGTATCCCTTTATGCTTGCCTGAATTTAAAATTCCAAGTGGCTGTGGATTTTTGCTCTTATTTCTGTCATGGTTTTGTTCTTGTTTAGTTTTCTATCGAGTTTTTTCAGCTCTTGAAATTAAGGGCAAAGTTTTTGTTACCTTAATTATTATTTATTACAAATGCTCTGAAAAGAAACTGACTTTAGATCAGCTCTTTTTTTTTTCTTAACTAATGTAGAAACACACACACACACAAATACTAAATATTTTATATATGGCTGACATTTTGCCAAGGGAAATAGTTGAAATCTATGGAATATAGATTCCTAAAATTCATTACTATTTGTACAGAATTTTTTCCTTGAAAAGTCTTATATCACAGGCAAAGAAGGACTTAACTGTAATTTAAACGATCCTGTTTCCTTATTCTGTTGTATTACTGAATTAAGTAAATGCTTTTAAAGTACTTTGAGTTCTTATGTGAGGCTAAAGAGATTTATGCAAATATGTGCACAGTTCATGTGCAATTATGTATCTACCTTGAAGACAGAGTGAATCTCTTAAATATTTTACAGCACATATGACATATTTGAATATACTATTAAAATGAGAAGGTTGACATCTTATTAATCATGGTATCTCTTGTTTGTTCACAATGCCTAGTTTATGTGTAAGTCTATAAATGTATGAAAACTGATAGATATGTCTTGTGCTATCATATCCTTTATAATAGAATTCCTGAACCTTTCCTTTCTTGATGGGTTTGAAATCTCCTTTGACTAAGACTTCTCTCATTTAAGTGATATTTAATTTTTCACTTCTGCAATTATTTGATTGCTAAATCTCATGGTCAACAAGTTAACATTCAGCTAATACTTTGGGCAAACAAAATGATATCCTGTTTGACAGCAAAGCAAGGTACAGTGTGCGATATTCAGGAGATTCTGACAACTGTTTGTCAAAGAACATTAATCAAGTAACTGAGCTGTTGTAAAATTGGTAGAAATTACACAGAAACCAGGAAGAAAAAGGTCTGAGACAATCTGTGGGCAGCCTTTTAACCTTTTGAGGAGTTTTAGCCTTCCTGTCACTGTGAATTTAATGGCTCTTCCGTTTTGTGTGCTTAAGACCCTTTTTATTGCAGGTAATTTTCTGTATAAAACGATCAGCTAGATAAAGCTGTATTTCAAAACTTTTAAATGTCTTTTATTACATTATCATCACCGTGGTGGATTCATTTATGAAACACAAAGCACTCCCATTTGGAGAGATTTATTCTGGTATCTTTTTCCTGGATTTGCCCAAGCGCCGTCATGTTCGTGTTCTGAAGGTTAATTCCCAAAGTCAAGCAGACAGAAGCCAACTGCTGCAAGGATTCCAAGATTAGGACTGATTCCCTTCACAGAAATAAATGATTCCTGCCATGTTCAGTGATTTTGTGCAGTGCTCCCCACGGCTGAGTGAATGCATCAATACTGTAGTTCGTACATGCTGTACATACTGATGACACACGGTGTTAACTGATTGACGGGGCCAGCACTGGAGACGGCGCACCTGCAGCAGAAGTGCAGACACATATATTTTTATCCTGGTTTTGAAACATTTATTTTACATTATTTTACTTGTGAGTCAGAGTTTCAAATTCCACAGGCTTGCAAGCCACACTGCCAAGGTAGAACAAACCGTTAACTGATGTTTTGTTGTCAGAATGAGAATGAAAATAGTCTCAATCTTAGATCCTTTGCCAAAGTGCGATTTTATGCTTTTGAGGGAAAATGACATGAAGGTGACTCTTAAGGATCCAGACTGATTAGAGAGTCTGTGGAATTTAAGTCTCTTAAGAGGTTCTACCCAGGAAGAGGCAGGTGGATCATTTAATTCAATTATGAGAAATCATGTTGGCTCTCTTTATATTTTATTATCATGTTTTATAGGCTTTGAGACAGCAGCAGAAGAGAAGAAATGGAGTCTCAATGATGGTAAACAAGACTGTCCCTCGTGTTGTTTTGACACCATTAAAGGTGTCTGATGAGCAGTCGGATTCGCCTTCAGGTAAAGAGCTAAATATTGCACGCTTGGCCAGTGTCTTCCCAGAGGAGCCTTCCTCACTGACAGAGATATCAGGAGGTTTAGTTTTCTCTGAAGCTAAAAATCCTACCACTTGAGCTTTGGTTTATTCTGCTTTTGTATTTTCAATTCTTTTAGTGATTCAAAAATATGTTTTCCAGTTTTTTAGAAAAAAAAAAAAAAAGCATCATCAAATGACTTCATTTGCTAATGTCAGGAGGTGTGAGACAGTGTGTGGTGATGCTCCATGGATTTTGTTGCTGTTGCTTTGCCTTGTGTTTGAATGTTGAACTTTAATGGGAGACCACATGCTGATGTGTAACGCCATCGAGAGCAGTTCTTGCATGAGTGTGAATTTGCTTTTCAGTCCTCTAGTGCAGAGTCGGAAATCCTTTATTAGTTTCTGTGTTCTAGCAACATTCTTCTCACCTCAGTGCAGCCCTGACCTTTTCTTCTCATTTACCTCCTGTCACTTTATCAGCTATGTACCATTCTGGTTTTTGTAGACTAATGTTTGCATTTTCTGTTCCTTCTTCACTATAAAGTTTTTTTTTTTTTTTGTAAAGGCCTAAACTCTCTCCCTTCTTCCTCATATTTCTGATCTATCTTGTATTATCCCCAAATAACATAGAATTGTTCAGGCTTATCCATGTATTTTTACAAAAGATCTGACTTTTATTTCTTTTAAGAGCTATCAGATCAGTGAGTGTGTTTTTGACTGTGCTATTAGGGCCATCTGTTCTTGCTTTTTGTCCTGTTTGATTGATTTATTGGGCTTTTCTCTTTATATCCAGTGGAGGAATCAGATTGAGCCCAAAGGTAGTATATTAACTTGTAGGAAAAAAGATTGTATCTATAGCTCTTAAAACAATTTTAGATTCTTCTTTTCAAGGGCAGTGAGAGTAAGATAATGGCATAATAACTATTTCCTTTTTTTAGGATCCGAATCTAAAAATGGTGAAGCAGACAGTTCAGATAAAGAAATGAAACATGGGCAGAAATCTCCTACTGGAAAACAAACAAGTCAGCACTTAAAACGATTAAAAAAATCTGGTTTAGGTGAGTAGTCAATAAATCATAACATTTACCATTTTATAGATGTATGTATTTTAAAATAGATTATGGAGTATTCTCAGAACTTTGTTGTTGAACAAAGAAATTAACACATCCTAAATTGAAAGGGGTACTGAATAAGGAAATAGTGTACAGTAGAATGATGTTAGGTATATAACTACATTTAAAAACGTCGTGAAATAAAATGGAAGGTAAAGATGACAGACTTAAATGTGAATTAATAATTACGTCCCTAGTCATGATTCCATATGATGTGCAGTGTTTTGTCTGTGCAGCTGTTTCATTTTCTTGGACTGTGTGGTATCGGGAAAATCTCTGTTCTTAAAAAGGATCCCTTCAACTGGGAGAATGTTGCCATTAGGGTCTGTTGCAGCACTAGAGCTGCTCGGCCTTCTTGTCTGCACCACTGGAAGCATTAGTGCCTGTGTGGAGAACAGTGGGCGATAGCTCAGAAGTGGAGAGGCTGCACTCTGTGGGTCCCGCCGTCGGCAGCAAGTCAGTACTGTGTCCTCTCAGACCCTCATCGGGGCCTAAGACCAGCACTCGGGAGGATGAGAATTAAAGAGACAAAAACACATGTGTCTTGAGCTGATCATTTTAATTGTTGGATGCCCCTGCTTTGTTGAATTACCTAAACCTAATGACTTCATTTCTCCTTTTTATTTATTTCATCTGTGAACAGGGGTTAATAATCTGTAGCAGGTTAATAGTTTGTCAGATAGTTGGTAGAAACTACAACTACGTTAACCCAAACCTCATTATTAATTCTAACACTTACTTTCTTAGCAGCTCATTTCTTTTGTAGAATCATTGTTGTTTGCTAAGGTTTTATATTCCTGCAATATTCAAGCCAAATATTAACATAGTTAATTATTCGTAAAGATTTGTAGATTGTCTGCAATATACCGAGCATTTTGCCAAACGCTTAGAATATAATTTCAGTAAAAAGCCTAGAATAGAATTTAAATCTTTAGATAAGGGATTTCAGGAAAAGCAGAAGTTATTTTTTACTTAAATTCTTTATCTATGACATATTCTCTATTTTATATTATTCTTTAGGGCTAAATAATTTTATAGTTATATCTCACTCAAGATGTACCCATGTGTCTTTGTGTCTGTTACATAGTTTTCTAGTCTTCTGGGTGTTATAAGTGTCTCTTGATATGGGAAACTACACTGGGAGAATGCTAGGCAAAAAATTATCTCCAAGTAAACCAACATCATGCTACCATACACAAAAAGGCTTAAAACTCAGTGGCATTTTGAGTTAGAAACAACTTCAGTAAAATCAGTTCTATATGATGAGAACTAAGAAGATTGAAGGCCTCAGGTTTTACTCAGCAGACTTCAGGACTGGAGTAGTTGAGGCCTCACAAGATAGTTGAGCTCACTGTGCTATCTGCACCCTTGAGGGTGGGTCTTTAATCAGAATTACTTGTATTCTAATTGTTCTCAGCTCCAAGCTCCAACTTCAAGTGATAAAGAGTTAGAAATTTTTCTTACTGTTTTTTACACTGCGAGCCAACTGACAGATACAGAGGATGGACTACGCGTGTGATCCCAGGGAGTACTGCACACTACTAATCATCTTCTGTGTTCAAAACTGTGCTGACAGATTGTTTTGATGGACTTGTGAGCAAACTAAAAGGGGAATAAAAGAGACCAGCATGATCTTTCTGACATGTTTTGTGTTAGGCTATAAAAATAATGAAGCTACTTTAATAAAAGGAGGACATGAAGTCATGTTCACTACCTATATTTAATGGAATAGCCTAAGTATTTTGACATGCCACCCTATTTAATATTTCAGTATTGTGCAATGGAATGATTTTTATCTTACAGCTAAAGAAACTGAGGCTCAGAATCATTAAGGTAGCTTGTAAATGACACAGCTAAGGTTCAGCCCAAGGCCTCACTAATTGGATGAAATCTGGGTGTCAGATCATCTGTCCCATACTGTACAGCCATAGACACCACTGGGAAGCAGCTTGGCATAGTGCGGCGTGACATTCCCCATCGGTGTTAAAGTGCACGTACACAGTTACACACAGAAGGAGTGTGAACCCTTATAGGGTTTCCTGCCTTGTCCTATATCAAACAGAAGGAGGGAAATGATGGGATTTAAAATAAGTTAATTAAGGTAGAGGCCTGTCAGAATTAAAATTCAGGTTCTTACTGGCTGACTCTGACTGACTAACCTAGCGAGTAGTGAGTGTGATGGCTTAGTGTGCAGAGTCAGTAGTACTTATTAAGCTTCCAATATATGCCCAGCGGTATAAAATTAAAAAAAATGTAAAGGGAAAGAGAGAGCTGTAAATAAAACCACCTCCAGACAACTCGCGTCTCTTTTAGACAGGGGTATTTTTGATGTTCTGTTAAAAACAGGATAGTCAGTACTCAGCAAGTCTATTTATGTGCATTCTGCTCTCCCTTTGCTATTAAGTTGTCAGTTCCTTGGGAGCAGTAACCTTCCCCTCCATCTCTGTGGTCCTTTGACACCATTATATACCTTCTATCTAAGGGGGTGCCGAATCTATTTTAAATGAATGATTTGTTATCAACTAAATAATCTTGTAAATGAGTTTGGATGAGTGAGATGTCCTATAGGTTTCAGCCACTGGTCTCTCTTGAGTAAAAGTGATCCTGCGTGTCGGATAGGGTTCACTCTTTGTGAACCCACGTGTAGCTTAGAGACTCAGGGCCCAGGAACAACCCACTCCATATGGATCAGCTGGCGAGAGAATTGAGCTGGCTGTCCTGCATGTGTCCAACTCATATTTTAAGGATGATGTTTTTAACTGGGTCATCTGTCAGCAGGATCAGCTGTATGTAAACTCTAATCTCTTGAAGCTATTCTAAATTACAACAGATGCGATCAGCCCATTCCAGACTCAATTGGTGATTCTGAAACAAAATCCAATCAAACACAGATTTCATGGTATAAGTTAAATTTTTATTCTCATTATAAAATTTTCCTAATATGATCAAAAAAAGCATTTTTAATTATTCCCCAAGTGCTTCCTCTTGATTTCTGGTAGTTGCCTAATTTGTGAAATTACAGGGTGGTTGCTATACTCAAGGTACAGGTTTTACTTGGGTCTCAGATTCTAATAAGTTAACCTAAGACACAATGGGCCTTTGGTTGGTGGATCTGTGAAAGATCTGTCTCACACCATGTCCCTCCAAGCCCCATCATGTGTGCGCCTTCCTAAGGGAAGTTTCAGAACACACAGAAATCATAATATGGTAGCGGGGCATGATGGCACATGTGTGTAATTCTAGAAATCTGGGAGGTTGAGGCCGGAGGGTTACAAGGTAGAATACAGCCTAGGTAGTTTAGTGAGGTGTTGCCTTAAAACAAAAATGAAAAGGCTGCGGATGTAGTGCAAAGGTTCTGGGTTCAATCCAAAGTGCTAAAATAATAAGAGAAGAAGCAAAACGAAGAGGAGGAGAAAATAGTGAGGAGTATTAGCACTCCTGAGATACTCTCATCTTATGATGATCTTGATGTTCTTTGGAGGATCATTCTACTAGTGTGGGAACCCACGATGTGGCTGTAGATGTTCTGTACCTTTGCCTTTGTCCAATCGTGTGTAGGATGTGGGTGTGGAGAGGCGTGGCTCAGTGGTAGAGCATCTGCCCAGCATGCACAAGGACACCCGCCCCCAGTTTTCTCCCCAACAAAATAAATATTAAAAACCAGGTAAAGCATGAAAACATGTGAATATATCTCTGAGTAGCCTTTGATTGAATCGAATTATGGGAACAGGAAGTAAGTGTTGTTGAGAACAGTAATTACTGTAGAAAATAGTGCTCTCCACATGATATAGTGAATCACAAGAAGTTGTCCCCCTATTTCTAAATCAAGCTTGCATAAAAGCTAGTGCTAACAATGTTTTTTACAAGGGCTCTTTTATTATCATAGGCCTTGACAGTTCAAATAAAAGTGCCGTTACCTTAATAAACAGACATCAGAAACCTCATCTGAAGAGAGGAAAGCTGGGTGTGACTAGAGATGGGTCTGGAAATAGATTTTCCTTGCCTTATCCGTTGTTTCCATGTCATTTCTCTCTCTCCCTCTCTCTCTGTCTCTGTCTCTCCCTCTCTCTGTCTCTGCCTCTCTCTTTTTAGACAAAGCGAAGCTCATATAGAACCTCCCCTGTAGAGTTTTTTGAAGAAGCTCTACAACATCATCATTGTACTATCTTCACAGTCCTGAAAGTGTAGATTTGAGAACATTTTGTAAAGTTAGTGATACACTGTCTTCTTAGCTGTTTTGTGTTTATTCTTTAAATTAATAATCTTTATTTTGAGAGCAACTTTCTGTTCACAGCAGAAATCGAGTTCCTCTCTCCCCCACCCTGCACATACACCGCCTCCTCCACTGGACACGGTGGTGCATTTGACCCGTGCCGATGTGCCTCGCTCCCCAGGACTCCGTACTGAAGGCTCACTCTTGTCTGTCTTTGGGTCCCCTCGGGTGTAGCAGGACTTGGATTCACCTCTGCGGTGTCAGCCAGAATTGTTTCCCTGCCTTAAGTATTGTCTGCCGTGTGCTCATCCATCTCTTTCTCTCTGGCTTTGTGTTGCTCGATTTCTCACATTTAAGGAACTAACTCAAAAGTAAGTTCCTTGAGCTCAGGATCTTTGAGCAAAACTAGTTTTTAATTACAGTTTTTCCCATCCCATAAAAGTTTAAAACATGATTGCTAAATAAATCTGAGCTCCTACTGGTTGTCTCTGAGAGGGTTTTCATAATGTCCTTATTGAGCCCAATTTCTGGGATTCTTGCCAATCTTTTTGTTGTTTAATCTTTCTCTAGTAAAATATAAGTTTTCTGGTTTCATAAAAAATGTTACCTATTAATGCACAAAAGTAAAACAAAATTTGAAGAATAACCCCACATTCTGTCATCCAAAATAATCATCCACACTGATTTATAAACGTTTGATGTTTCTTAATATGTATGTATAGCCAGAGGTCATCTTATACTGTCACATCCCTTTAAGTGAAAGTAATAAATTTAATTAATTTTAGGGTAAATAAGAAGTGAAATTAAAAACCAAAAGTTTAAACATTACCAGTAATTATTCATATCTCTCCAAATATATTAAAATAGAAAAAGTGAAATAGGACTGATTAGCTTTTCAACCATTCAACTTTGGACAATATATTATGAGTGAGAGATAATTATGCTTATAGACTTTTCAGCCTCCATGTTTTTGATATATTATTTTTACACATCAAGGCTGATAACATTTATATTTGTGCTATAAAAGCACTTTTAACTCTAGTATTATATTTTAATGGATTCAATGCTCTGTGTTAGACTCTTTATACAATTTCTTTTGTAAAGTTCATGTTGATTCAAGTTGCTTGTGATTAGATTACATCTTCAACATATCCCCTCCCCCTTGGACTTCACTCTTTGAAAATGTATCTTTCTTCTCTGAGATCTGTTTCAGAATCACTTCCCTCGAGTTTCCTTCAGACAGTGAGGAACTCTGGCTGTGAACTCTGTTTGGGCTGCTCTGCTCTGTGATCTGCCCCACACGTGTCCTCTTTTCCAGGCTGTCTGTGTGTACTTCTTAGCCATATTTCCTGAGGGTTCTCTTTTGGAGGCCTGAGTCTGAGAGTCATTAGCTCACTGTGATAAACATGTGCTTAAGAGTCTGAAGGTTTCACTTTTAGCCAAAAAAGACAGAGAATTGCTCTGATACTGGGACACAAACACACTTTTTATTGTAACAACAGCCCTCTTATGTAGTGTGGAGTGCCACTTATCTGGCCACTCAGCAGTGGCTGCTTCTCCTGTCTCCTTCCTCACCTGGCTCAGATTCTCTCAGTCCAGGGGGCAAAGCTACCTCATGGGAGTCCAGCAGGCTGTTTGTATCATTGAAAGCTCTCAAAAGATTGGCATCTTTGCTCTAGGGTAAGTGTATGGCAATTAGAAACTATGTATGACAGTGCCTTTTTGCTTCTATGAGAAAGTTAGGGAGATAGGAATTATGAGCTTTAATGAGATAAGACAATCATATAACTGGATTGTCTTATGACATTCATATATAATTGGATTGTCTTAAGCCAATTAAGAGTACAAGTGTAATAATTAAAATTGAATTAAACATTCTCTGTGGCAACAAATTTAGAACATCTATTCTTGGTTTCAAAATTATAAAACATTTTTGCTTAGATGGACACCTTTGAAATAGATCTTTGGCTTAGTCATAGCAGACTGTGTGTCTCTGTGGCACTTTGTTTTCTCTGTTAGGCTTAAAGGGTTGAACTACACCAAATGTAACAGCAGTAGTCCTACTTCACAGTATGCTTGTCATAGCATTTATTTCAGAAATTTTACATTTACTTCAATTTCCCAGCACTGCCCTCCAATAAGAGGTTCTCTCAATAAATTACCACAAAACTTTTACAGAATAGTTAGGGTACATAATAAAAATTAAGCAAATTGCTTTTTTATATATTTTATCATTTCTGTAGATTTTTCCTCTGCCTCTGTTGTGGAGAAAACAAATGTCATTTTGGTTGATCTGCAACCTAACGTTTTGTTATTATAAAGTAATTAAAATATATAAAAATACAGATATTAATGAAATGGGTGCTGATGTACCTGTCACCTCAACTCAAAAATACTGTATTTTTTAAAGTAAATACAATTTCTGTACTTTCTGTGTTTATAAATGATGTTGACCAATAAACATCTCATACTGTCCTTTTCCTTATTTGAGAATAAAGTTTTAGTAACTTAAAAAGTAAAGGAAGGAGCTTTTTTTATTTATTTGTAAGCTGTGTAAAATAAAACAAAATCTGCTCCAAAGAACAGGTAAAGTTCCTCAGCCAATACTAACTTATCTTTAGAGCTATTTATGATTTGTATTTTGTGTATATGAGGTGGGCACTGCCGACTGATCCATTCTTTAAAATTTTTCCAAATTTATCCAGCTTTTCTTATTTTTAAGTTAAATTTTAAAATTTATAAACTTAGGGCTGGAGGGTTAGCTCAGTGGTTCCGGCGCCTGCCTCGCAAGCGTAAGGACCTGAGTTTGATCCCCGGTTACCACATATAATGCTGGGCGTGGTGGCTCACGCCTGTAATCCCAGCACTCGGGAGGCAGAGACGGGAGGATTGCTGAGTTTGCGGCGGCTTGCCTGGGCACCCATAGTGAGCTCAGGGCCAGCCTGAACTACAAAGCAAGACCCTGTCTCCAAGAAGCAAAAAAAAAAAAAAAAATTTATAAACTTAAACTAGCTCATCTTCAAAGATATTATCAAAGGGCAGTGTTATGTTATTTTAAACCTATTTTAATTATAGCTACTCCTTAAATACATACTATATCCCGTAACATGTCTCCACTTTTCACCTCTCCTCACTTTTATGTCATTTTTCAATAGATGTATCTATTTTCCTAGCTTAATTAATGACACGAGCATCCTTTGTGGTGGCACATCCTTGGGTCCTAGCACTCTACCAGGTTAAGGCAAAAGGACTGCAAGTCCAGCCTGCCCTGAGCAAGTAGGCTGAGCAGTGCTGGGCCTCAATCAAAGCAAAACACACAAACACAAAACATTGTTATTATTCATGATCATCATTGGTCTTTTCTATTTCATTAATTTCTACTTTTTTTTTTTTTTTTTTTTTTTTGGAGAAAGGGTCTTGCTTTATAGTTCAGGCTGACCCTGAGCTCACTATGTAGTCCAGGCAAGCCTGGAACTCAGCAGGAACTCCTCCTGTCTCTGCCTCCCGAGGGTAACCATGCCCAGCATTGTTGTATGTGGTTACCTGGATCGAACTCAGGACATTGTGCTTGTGAGGGAGGTGCCAGAACCACTGAGCTAAATCTCTGGCACATTAATTTCTACTCTTACAAGTTTTCCTTTTGTTGTTTAAAGTTTTACTCTTTGATCTTTTGAACTTTATGATTTGACCACTTAACCACTACATTTTAATTTTTCTCTACTCTCCAATATTTATAATTTATCTTTATAACTATTTGATAAGTATTTTGGAATTATTGGCATTATAATTTAAATTTCCATTAGAAACATATTTCCAATTGGGCTCATTGGCTCCCAGCTCTCATCCTGGCGCTCAGGAGGCTAAGAAAGGAAGGAGTTCAAGATGAGCCTGGGGTACATAGTGATTTCAAGGCCACCCTGAACTACTTGCCCAGACTCAGTCTCAAAAAAACCAAAACCAAAATGAAAATATATGTACATAAATAAATTACCAAACAAAAAAACTCCCTCTAATTTTTTAGTTACTTAAAATATGCTTTTAAATATTTAAATGTGTTTTGATGCTAGTCTCTCTTTGGAGAGAGATACAAGGTTTTGTAATTTTTGTTGTTTGTTAAAATTCAGTAGTTAGCCGTGATTTATTTTTCCTTTCTGTTCCTTGACTGCTGGAAAAAATGTTCCTTTTTCAAATGGCTCAGTACAATGCTGATACTAAATCCATTGGCTCAAGAGTGATTATTGAGCTGCTAAAATCTCCTGCATTCTTAAAAGAATTTTAAATCTGATGTCAGGTTTTTTTTTTTTTTTTTTGGAGACAGGATCTCGCTTTATAGTTCAGGCCAGACCTGAGCTCACTATGTAGCCCAGGAAGCCTCGAACTCAGCAATCCTCTTGTCTCTGCCTCCCCTGTGCTGGGATAACAGGCGTGAGCCACCACACCCGGCACTGTGGTATGTGGTATGTGGTATTGATTGCTGGTGGGTGTGAGTCTCCACGCCCAGCATTGTATGTGGTTACCAGGATCGAACTCAGCACCTTGTGCTTGCAAGGCAGGCCCGGCACCACTGAGCTAAATCTCTGGCCCATGTCAGTTTTTTGTAATATGTATATATGGAGACCTCCTTGAAGAATTTGATTTCAATTTTTTAATTTCTCTAAGTGTTACATTTAAATATTATTTAAAAATGCAGATTCATAGCCATTATATATTCTAGTAAATATTTCTTACATATTTAAGAATGCTCATTCTCATTATCAATAATATTTTTACATGTATTCACCTTGTATGTCAGTATTGTTATTTTCTTTTTTGCTTTACATCTCTGATAACTTCTTTGCTTGCATACTAATTTTTATCTTACAAGATTTAAATTTATTTTTTCTCCTTTATGCTTGCTATTGAATTAGTTAGATTTTTCTTCTATTTATTCATGTGAAAATCATAATTCTTTTTCTGTTCTTCCAAGACTACCTGTAATAAA
>PVIC010005145.1:0-19529 GCA_004025085.1 Thryonomys swinderianus
GCTCCCTGTCAATCATTCCTGTCAATCATATTCAGGGAGATCCAGTGAGATCTTCTTTTTTCCTGGCCCTCCCACACATCCCACTCCCTCCCACACACCCCACTCCCACCCTCCCAGCATCACTTCTCCATTCTTTCCGCTTTTGGTCTCTTTTGACACCGACTTGTCCTGAGCACGTTTTCCTGTTAACTTGAATAAATGCAGCTGCTCACTCTCCTGTCACCACGTACACACTTGCAATTCTTTGCTCTCTGTGCACGGGGACCTAGAATCTAATTCTCAGACACATCACACACGGTATTTGGGTCAAATCGTTAAATGAGACAAGTAAACCCGGAGTCTTAGGAGGAGTGAGGCCCTGCCGTTGCTCGAGTTCCCGGCTCCCCAGATGTGTCAACACCAGGGGGCTCCCTTGCCTGGCTTCTCATGACAGACAGGAGCACCCGCCAGCTCCCCAGTCATTGGCATGTGACTTTGCAAGGTTTCAGTAGGTCTAGAGTCAGGAACCACTTTTCTCGCCTCCACTTTACAGGCTTCTGTTATATATGTAGACTTTCTATATTAGAGAAAAGATCATCTTTTTAAACCCTTGGCTTTCTAATTGGGCAGCTGCACTGGCAGGAAATTGACCAGCAGCTCAAGGTTCATGGTCAGAATGGCCTTGTTGGTCTCCACACCTATTATGGGGTCAGTGCCTACCTGCTAGGGCGCCCTCACTTCTTTGCAAGCAGTGACTGGGTCTCGGACTGTGAGTTCATTCAGCAGTTGGGTCTTTACAGAAGTGAAGTGCTCACTGCTTCACTCTGCAGCTTTACTGATGCCTGTGACAGAGCTACACCGTGAAAGAGGGAATCTTTGAACTGGCTTGGTGTTTACAAATAAATCTTCGTCAGATCCTGAGAGGCTGCCTTGACTGAGACCACGGAAAGACACAGAAGAGCAGAGGTTGCTATACTTTGTTTACAAAGCCATCCACAGTAAAGATATTTCATCTTGAGAGCATGTAGCCTCTGTCAGTTACTCAACCCTGCCACTTTAACACAGAAGTCGCCACACAAAATGTGTAATCAAATGGGCACGACTGTGTGCCAATAAAACTTTATTGACATAAACATATACCAGTTTGGATCTGGCTCCCAGACTGTAGTTTATCAGACCTATGAAAAAGACTAAACTGTACTCTATCTGAGAATAAAACTAGAAATAAACATACAGTGGAGCTAATATAATGCCGTTGCTGACAAAGCCTGAAGGTAGCATGTCAGTAAAATGCTTTACTATAAATATATGCAGATTATATTAACAAGATCTATTGGCAATTGGTATCAAAGTACTGAAAATGTGACCTGATGCCAGGTGTGGTGGCTCACGCCTGTGATCCCAGCACTTGGGAGGCAGAGGCAGGAGGATTTCAGTGAGTTTGAGGCTTGTATGGGCTACATAGTGAGTTCAGGGTCCGCTTGAACTATAAAGTGAAATCCTGTCTCAAAAAAACAAAAGAAAGAGAGAGAGAGACAGAGAGACAGAGAAGGAAAGAAAGAAAATGTGACCCACTAACTCTCCCTTGTCTGTCATTGTTTAAAAGTTGTAGGAAGCTGCTCAGCCAATGAGGTGATGGTGGTGAGACCTGAAATCACCTTTTTACCCCAGTGATGAATTTCTATCTCATCAACCAGAGCAGTGGGACTGTTTGTATCTTTTGCTTGACAATATAACCAAAATAAAAACATCATTTGATAGTCTTTGAAAGTTCTACCTGTTTAGGGGACATAGCTAATACAAGCCAAAGAAAAGTCTCACAACAATAATCCCCAAACCCCACATGAAGGGGAAGGAAGAGGTCAGACCAAGATTTTACAAGTCCGGGGCCGGAGATTTAGCTCAGTGGTTCCGGTGCCTGCCTCGCGAGTGCAAGGTCCTGCGTTCAATCCCTGGTAACCATATACAATGCTGGGCGTGGTGACTTATGCCCACCAGCAATCAGTACCACAGACCACAGTGCCGGGCGTGGTGGCTCACGCCTGTAATCCCAGCACTCGGGAGGCAGAGACAGGAGGATTGCTGAGTTCACAGTGGCTTGCCTGGGCTACATAGTGACCTCAGGGCCAGCCTGAACTACAAAACGAGACCGTCTCCAAAAAAAAAAAAAACCTGAAAGATGGCTAGGGTTGTAGCTAAGTGCCAAACCCTGGTCCAATCCCCAGTACCACCAAAAAAAAGAGCATAAGTAGAATTTGTCCAGAAACACAAGAGCACATTAACTTTGCAAACCTCAGGATCTGGGGCATTATTTGGCACTGCTGATGGTTTTGGAGACTAGCAGAGCTGACCTCTGCCACCTGTCACCAGGCACGTTCATCCTGCCATGGACCAGACAGGCTCTCGCCTGCACTTTCTAGAAAAGTGCTTGGTGTGAAGTAGGTGCTCAGAAACATGGACTGAAAGAAAGTCTACGAAGTCAATAAGCCCTTCCAACTCTGAAGTTTCTACATGTGGCCTTGAAGCCTGGCGCTGCGGCTCCCTGGCCCCACCCTTCCAGCGCTGGGGTCGCAGAAATGAGACGGTCCCTTGGGAGGGGACTGGGAGAGACACTGAGGAGCCAGCTCCCTCCAGCCACTCAGCTACCGAAACAGCAGCAACTCAAGGACCACTTGGCACTCTGGGCACCGAAATGAAGTCGGGGAAGACAGGAACAGAATCTAATGCTATCGCTGGTGAGAGACTGCAGCGAACACCAGTCTAATGGGGTGGGTGCACCCAGTATCAGGAGGATCAGCAGGGTAGTGCTGGCCAGTGTGGGGTGGCGGGAGACATGGGAGCCTGCTGAGCGGAACCCTGCAGGGCTCTTATGGAAACATCACCCAGAGGCGTGTCTGCTGCCCGGGCTCAAAGAGCATGGGCCCTGCACAGCACTGTGTGAACCCTGCACACATGGGCCTGAAGACACGCGCAGTCCCCTCTAGGGAGACGTCATGCTGCTGAGGCAACAGCCAGGCTCCCGTCACACGGAGCCCCCGGGGTCCCACTCTGAACCCTCTCCCAGCTAACGGAAGTTTTGCCCCCTTGCCTCTGTACCTTTTACTTTCTCACCTGAAATAAATTTGCTTTCGCCCTATCTCCTCCAACTGCAGCCTCATTCTCTATCACCGTGAGGCACGACCCAGTGCTCTGGTAACAAAAGGACAAAGAAAGCATGGCATGTCTGCTCGTGGAATACTACTCAGCCCTAGAAAAGGAGCCCATCCTCTCAAGAATCATAAATCAGCCCCTGGGACACTGTTCCAAGTGAAATAAGACCTGGAAGAACAGGTCCTGTGTGACTCCATTTGTGTAAGAATAATCTGGAATATCCAACTCGTAGAAATGGGGACTGAAATGCTGAGTGCCGGGACCTGGGGGAGGGGACGTGGAGACTATAATGGTACAAAGGTCAATGATATAAGACGAAGAAGTGGCGGAGATGCGCTGCCCGACACCGGCCCGTGAACTGGAACTCTGAACTTTGTCAAGAGGTGCCGTGGTTTAGAACGTCCCCGGTGTAGCAAGACTTAAGATGTGCGGTTCACACGTGGCCCCTCCCCGTAACAAACGCAGTCCCCTGCGCGCCAGCACGTGCTAATGAACCGCTTGTTTAGCTGGAATGTTTCCCCAAAGCCTCCCGTGCTCAGAGGCAGAAGGCGCCAGCGCCTGGGCGGAGCTGTCACGCCGGCGTCCATCCGGGAGGGAGCTCAGCGCCCGGTGTGGGAGGAGGCCGGGCGCGCTGGGAGGCGGGCACAGGGTGCGGCGTGCAAGGGCTTCTGCCCTGGGGGGCGCAGCTCGCTCCTCCGGCCCGCGTGCCCTGAGTCTTGCCTTGGAGGAGGCCGACGGTGGACCAAAAACATGCGCCACAATGAACCTCTTCTCCTTTATGTGGTGGGTGTTCGGCACTTCGTCCTAGCGACTGGAAGGTAAGACAAGTGGGTGCGTCAAATGTCCCCGTGTAGTTTTAAAAGTCCACCAGAGGCCCTGCTTTTTAATTATGTGCCATTCACAAGTTAGCACAAAGAGAAACGACTCTAGGCCTGACAATCTTCCGACCAGCAAGAGAATTTACAGGCGACCTTTAACCTCCTGGGGAGCTACATTAATTAAATGAGGCCAGTGAGGTCATTTTGCAGCTTAATGCATTAATAATAGCTACCATTTAGGAACTAACACCCTTCCCTGCAAGAGCGAGACGCGGGCTTGATGGAATTCTCCCACGCTTGCTTTACAACGTGAAATTACACACGTGTGAGGCTGAGGAGGAAAGACGGGCCTGGAGGGCAGGCGCCTCCCCACTGCCTGACGCGGACTCCAGGGCAATGGGGAGGCGGGGTCAGGAGCTTCGACGCTAGCAGAGCACCAAAGCCTGGGCGGCGCGAGGCTCCCAGCCTGTTGGCGAATCGGGGCCTGGATCTGCTCACTGAGCGTGAACTTACCTGCTTTGTCTGTGACTCGGCCCTGGGGAAGGCGCCCCACTCAGCCTCTGAGCTCCCGGGGTCAGAGTGGTCGCTCAGGAGAAGGGCGCGTCGCGGTGCAGCGCGTTAATCAGGGCTCCTCAGCATGCAGGGCCAGCAGGTGTGTGCACATGTGTGTGTATGCACACATACACATGTGGGTAAAGAGAGGCAGAAACAAAGGGGAACCGGAGACAGAGGATTTATCGGAAGGAGTTGGCTTGTGGGACTGCAGAGGCTGCAGCTGGTATTTCCTAGGAAGGGAGGCCCAGCACACTATGGACGTGGCCTGCTTTGCACGAGCTCACCAGTTAACTGTTCGTCTCAGCTTCAGACACACCTAGGCTAACAGTTGGCCCGGCCATGCTGACTCAGCATGAGCCATCGTGACGCGTCTACTGCTGGAGAAGGCCGCTTGCTGGTACCCCAGAGCTTCTCCACCTTTCCTCCTTCCGGAGGCAACAGAAACTCACAGTCAGTTTCTCTTTAGAAAAGAGAGGCTCAAAAAAAAGAAAAAGGAAAAGGAAAATGACAATGAGGACAGAGGAGTCGTGAGAGAGCCAAATCCAAGCCATCCTGCTCCGCGTGTCACCCTGTAACATTTTACTGAGTCACGTCAAACTCTTTGACTTTCCCGCATGAAAGCTGAAGATACCTTTTCTCTACTGAAAGGTCGCAGGGTTCTTGGTTAAGGAAAAGAACAGGCATGATATGATTCTCTAGTGAGCCACTGAAATCGTATATTTTGTTTTTTCCCTCATGACCAAAGGTGGTTTATTAATTTGTGTCACTAAAAAGCTCCCGAATAGTGCCCCTGAGGGTCCCTCCAGCCCTAAAGAATAGGTTTGAGATGTGTTTTTATATAGATTAAAGCAATTGTATTTCCCAAGCTTGGACCTTTTCTAAAATTAAGAACAGAACTAGGCTTTCTGCAAACACACCTAGGACTAGGATCTAACAGAAGTCATTATTTACAACCTTCTCAGCCTTCAGCCTGAATGGAATAATTAATCCATGATGGGAAATCACTTGCTGAGAAGAAAAATGACTTTAAAAGAAGCTCAGTAATTCAGCAGGAAAAATAGGCTTAAATCCATTGGCCGTAGGACTTACCATCTGTAACACCCCCCACAAAAGGAAGAGAAAATATCTGAGATAGAATTCACAAGTACCCTCCAGAACCACACCCACATGTGTGCCCACCCTTATCAATTATGAAGAAACATTGAGGATATGTAGCAGTTTAGTTTTCATTAGCATAAAAAAGTACCTGAAGCAAATGAAAAATATTCATTTGGCTCACAGTTCTGGGTGCCCAAGGCCTGGAGGCCTCCTTTGGTGATGGCCTGGTTGCCGGTGGGGTCCTCGGGCGGGACACGGTGTCACACAGCGAGAGTCAGGGAGAACATGTGTATGTCCTGCTTCCACTCCCCATAAATCTATCAGGATCCAAGCACAGGGGATCCATCCTCATGAATTTAATCCAGTCCCAAAGGCTCCTCTTCTAAATGCTATAATTGGATTAAATTTTCCTCTCAATATCTTCCAAAGGGGATTAAGTCTTAACACATGACGTCTTGGAGAACAATACAACATCCCAAACCCAAAGAATTGAGCTTGTGTTTTCACTGATTCCTGTTAAAGAGTAGGTTTCACCACTAGCGTAATTTAAATCTTATTAAATAACCATATTTTGAGAACTTTTCCATCAGCCAGGCAACCGTGGTAATGTTTTCAGGGGTGAGTCCCTCTCCCTCTTGCACTGCCTTGACACAAGGGACCCATCACAGCCCGGTGGTCTTCGGAATGGTCTACACAGTGAGAGAGTTGAAAACAACCCTTGTCTGGTTTCCTCTGGGATCCTGGTCGGGCACAGGAGAACTTTGTGAGCGGTCAGTTTCACAGATGAGTGGGTGTTATGGTTTATACCTAGATGTTCTCTGAAAGCCTCACGCAGTTATAGATAGAGATCTGGGGGGGTGACTGATCACGGGGGTGGCAGCTAGCTTGCTGGGAGGAGGCGGGGTCGGATCAGAGAAGACTAAAAGAGTTCCCCTCCCTCCCTGGCTCCTCCCTTCTCTCCTTGCTCCCCGTCAGCCACCCTGTGAGCAGCTCTCCTCCACCAGGTCTTCCTGCCCTGCTGCCCTTCCTTGGTGCCAGCCGACTACGGACTGAAGCATGAGCCAAAATAAGCCTCTTCTTACTTAAACTGTGGATGTTGGGAACTTTGCTCCAACAATGAGGGAAGTGACTGAGGCATGGGGGAGATTGGGAAGGGGTGACTTACTCCCCAGAGCCACAACCCCTCCGTTGAAGGGCTGCCCAGGCCCTGGGAGCCAGAGCAGAAGGGGGACCCCAAGAGCCCACCTGCTAACTGGGCCCCGGGGCGACACCAGGGCACACTGCTGCCCAAGCCTGTGGCTGGACCAAGGTCCCCACCTGCCTGCAGCATCATGACTATTACCAATCTAGATTCTTTTGAATTCTCCATCTTCGATCAGTAAGTGTCTGATGAATGATCCAGAACCGCAAAATGTGTTGCCGATAAATGTGGGGTTTTCCTAGATCTAATCAAGGGGCCTGGGGGGGGGGCTTTTTAAGATACACCAAACTTTGTTTCACAGTTGCCTTCTCTTGTGAGTACCCAATTTGTTTCCCAGTGGTCCTGCGACAGGATGCTGTAAGAGGATGAACCAGGGTGAGGATCCAGCTGTTTTCGCACCAGGCACACTTAGTATCAGTCCGCACGGTCTTTCCATCTCAGATGGCATGTGCCGGGGTGCGGTCTGCAGGTGACTGCTCCTGGGAACACTATCTCCCGGCGACCTGTGGTGGAAAGGCCCAAGTCCGTCCTCCTCAGCACCACCCTCCTTCCACGACAAGCCGGCGAGAGACTCTCCCCAGTCGGGAATAGTCACCCCATTCTGCCTGGTCTGGCAAGTGGGTCTCTCTATGCTCCTTCTCTACCGCCTCCAGCAAGCACTGTCCTCAGGTAGACGTGTGTTTGACTCCTTAAGATCCGCAAGTGTCTTCACTGTGCCACTGCCTGTCTCTCCTGCCTTCTGAGTTTAACATGCTCACTCTCAAAGAGCCCTTTGAAAGGTTCTTATGTATTCTTAAGGGCAAAATAATGTCCTAGTACTGCTGTCTCCTGGATAGATTCTCCTCTGAGAAGGTAGCAAAAATATATTTTTCTTCCATTTCAAATTTTAGGCTCCCTTGAAATTATTTTCTCTAGCTGAAAGCCTCTTTATTCTTGATGTCTTTGTTATGTTTATTTTTTATACTTATAGGAATTGATATAGCCTTGTGAGAAATTTTTTACAAGGAGATAAATGCTAAGCCATAATATTGAATAACCATTTGAATCCCTAAGTGAGATAAGCACTATTGCCTCCCATGTGGAATTATAATCACAGAATGTGTTAAGCAGCTTCCGCAAGGTCAAATAATGACTCAGAGAGAGCGATCCAGGAAAACAATTTAGTTCTACTCTCTTCTCATTTCTCCACTAAAACATTCTCTTCATAAATAACTTCCAAAGCATTTGGACGTTCTGTAGGAAATCAGTATTCATGGGTGTATTACTCTCATCTTTTTCGCAGTTTCTATTTTCTGGCTTCCAAATAAAGATAAGAGAGATATTTTTCCAAGACTCAGATTGTTTTTTTTTTCTTCAAAACTCTTTTACTAAAGTAAAACTTCTTATGTGACTAAAATTGATTCCTGTGTTATTAGCTGTTGAATTGGAAAAATTCCCCAAATTGTTTTTCAATTACCCTATGATTGAGTAAGAAGTTAAAGCCCAAGGAAACCCCCAGGAATTCTTCACGTGTGTGTGTGTGTGTGTGTGTGTGTGTGTGTGTGTGTGTGTGTGTGTGTAAGATTCCATCATTCTGGTTTTGGTACATGTGCATCCTCTTTAAGTATTGTATGTGTATGTCAAATTGGTTATCTTTAAATTAACATTATTTAAAACCTATATAACAATATAAAGAAATATTGTGGGTATTACAGAATCACATATCACTGCTGCCTTCTCTTTATGAGGAAAATCAATAATGAAAAAGAAATTCAGTATCTTAGATAAGAATGTAAAAATTCTCATCCACCATGAGACAACACAGGAAGACTAAAAAGAGCTATCCTGGAATAAGTAAGCAATTCACTGACTTGATTGCTGAAGGAGTTGGACAATCCATATATTTCATGAATGTTGACAAAATTCCATGGCGATGATAACACTACATTCTCTAATATAGTATGGTTTACAAAGTACTTTGAAAAGTGAAATCAGTATAGTGGCAAAACCTTTTTCTCCAGCCTTCCCACCTAGTCTCCAATCCCACAAGACCTTTCATAAGCACATTCTCTTCATCACAAAGGACAGAGACATCCTAAAGTCTCAGAATGACATAGGCAACACGTAAGGACAAAGCTGAATTCCCACAACAACCCGGGTACAGGTGCCATGGATTGGATCTGAAATGGCACAGTAGGCCCATATGGTAAAGGCTTAGTGCCAAGTTTGATGCTATCGGGAGGACACGGAAACCTTAAGAGATAGGATATAGGCCGGGGATATAGCTCAGTGGTGCTGCCACCTGTTTGGCAGTGCAAGGTCCTGAGTTTGATCCCCAGTTCTGAAAAAAAAAAAAAAAAAAACAAGAGATAGGAGCTAGCAGGAACCTGGGCAGGGGTCCAGGACCTCTCTTTGCTTCACAACCATGAAGTGGACAGTTGTGCTCCACTGGGTACACTCACTGTGCAACAAGACCAATCAATCAGGGACTGGCTCCAAAATTGTGAAAAACAGACTAAAGAGACAGCCATACTAGCAACAAAGTCTTTCCAGCATAAGGGACTGCATAGCTAAGCACAAAACAAAGAAACAAAAACAATAGAAATATGAAAAGACAAGGCAGCTAAATGCATCCAAAACTTCCAACTCCCCAAAGCCAATCTGTGGGGCACCGAAGGGGAGAAAACAACACAGCTAAACAGTTTAAAAGAATAACAGATTCAAAAATAGATCCATGAGGTAGGTGGTCAGCAGGCTCACAGAAAATATAACCAATCAGATAATGGAGCTAATAAATAAAACAACCAGGGAGCTTTCAGAAGACACTAAGAAGAAGACAGCACAAATGGTATTTTTAAAAAATCTTGTTTGCAGAAATAATAGCAGAACACTCCCCAAACACTGGGAAAGAACTAAATATACTGACGAGGTATATGAAATGATCAAAAGCCACAATCAAAAGAGACCCTCCCACATCACATCATAGTCAAAATACAAGAAGTCCAACACACAGACAAAATCTTAAAACTGTTGGAGAAAAGCAGTGAATCACTTATAAACCCAAACTCATTAAAATCACAGACTTCTCTGGGCCAGAGGGTTAGCTCAGTGGTTCTGGCACCTGCCTCGCAAGCGCAAGGTCCTGAGTTCGATCCCCGGTAACCACATATAATGTTGGGCGTGGAGACTCACGCCCACCAGCAATCAACACCACATACCACAATGCCGGACGTGGTGGCTCACGCCTGTAATCCCAGTACTCGGGAGGCAGAGACAGGAGGATTGCTGAGTTCGCGGTGGCTTGCCTGGGCACCATAGTGAGCTCAGGGCCAGCCTGAACTACAAAGCGAGACCCTGTCTCAAAAAAAAAAAAAAATCACAGACTTCTCAACACAACCCTAAGGGCTGGGTGAACATGGAGTAAAGTATTGCAATCCCTAAAAGATAACAGCTTCCAATCTAGACTTACATATCTTGCAAAACTTTCCTTCCAAATCTATGGAGAGGTAAGGTAGCTCCATGAAGAAGGACAGCTCAAGAACTTCATGCCCACCAAACTAACACTACAAAAATTCTCAGGGATGTCCCAGAGAAAATGAAATGCACAGTGCCAGAAACTCTAGGAGGATGAATAGAGCAGGCAGAGTGAGCAGTTAAGGAGGAGGATGGGAAGGGGGATCGACAACAGGAAGACAATCTAATGACAGGAGTATGTCACTACCAATCAGCAATAACTCTCATTATCATTGGTCTCAATTCTGAATCAAAAGGTACAGATTGGCAGAATAGATCGAGAAACAAAAGGCAATAATATGCAATATACAAGACACACATTTAACCCAAAAAGAAATATAAAGTTTAAAAAGCAAAGGATAGAAAACAATATTCCATGCAAAGGGAAGTGGAAAAAATCAGCAATACCTGTCCTAGTTTCAGATAAAGTGGGTTTCAAGCAAAGAAAGTCACTACATATTGGCTAAGGAACAATTCAACAATAAGAGATAACAATTAAAAACATAAATACACCAAGTGCACCCATAAAACAAACATTACTGGACCTAAAAAAAAAATCAAATAAACACCAGTGCAATTATAGTGGAGATCACGAATACCCCACTGTCACAGATACATAAATCAGCTAGACAAATATCAACAAAGAAATATGAGATTTGAAACAAATTTTCAAACACATGGGCTAACTGGATATCTAAAGAGTATTCAACCACAGATACACATTCTTTCAATAGCACATGAAACTTTCTCCAAAATATGCTAGTTTGTAACCATGTTTATGTAGATGCAAAAGAATCAAAATCATTCCATGCATATTATCAAATTATAGTTCAATAAAACTAGAAATCAATGGTAAAAAGAACCACAGAAATTACAAACACAGGAAAATTAAACAATACCCTCTTGAGTAATTGCTGAGTGACAGAAGAAAACCAATGGAGAAATTACTTCCTAAAAATCAAACAGTAATGGCAGTACAACATACCAGAAATTACAGGACACAATGAAAGCAGTCTTAGAGAGAAGATTATAGCTGTGAACACCCACATATGAATACAGAACCAGCCCAAACAAACAACCCCATGATGTACCTCAAGGCCCTAAAAAAGCAAGAACAATCCACAACCAAAGCTAGCACAAGGAAGAAATTTATAAAGATGAGAACAGAAATTAATGAAATTGAGACAGAAATAAAAAGAAGCAAAGGACTGAAGAGCCAGTTCTGTGAAATAAACAAAATAGATAAATCCCACGGCAGTCTTGGGGTGAGGGGGATGCCCAAATCAGACAATTAGAAAATAATGAAATCACAACAGATTCTGCTTAAATCCACAAGGTTATTGAGAATCACTCCTATGAGAACCTGCACTTTAATAAGAGAATTCAGAAGAAATGGATAGATTCCTAGACACATATAAATACCAAAGAACTAAAAAGACATAAAAACCTTGAATAATCTAATATCAGGCAATGAGACTGAAGAGTAATTTTTTAATTATTCTTACCAACTAAGAAAAGCCTAGATCTTGATGTATTTATTGCTGAATTCTACAAGAACTTTAGGAAGCCCTAATGCCAATACTCTTCAAACACTAATGAAATCAAAAGGGAAGGTGTATTATCAAAGTCATTCCTGGAAGCAACCATTACCTTGATTCCAATATCAGAAAAGGACCCCACCAAAAAAGAGAACTACAGATTAATCTCTTTAATGAATATTGACAGGAAAAATCCCTAACAAAACACTGACAAACAGAATCCAACAAATCATCCAGCATTTTGGAACAGCTTCCCTAGGCTATCACCATTTTGAAACCATTTCCTCAGGCCTCCGCCATTTTGGAAAAACTTCCCTCAGCTGCCGCCATTTTGAAACCACTTCCTTAGGCCTCAACCACTTTGGAACAACTTTGCTAGGCCTCCATCATTCTGGAACATTGTGTAGCTACCACTATTCTGGCACTTGATACTTTGGGGTTTTCTTCTCGGAGCAAGATCTTTTATCTTTACAACTCTAAGACTGCAAAAGGTAGAGTCCTAATGCTTCCTGTGACACCCTCAGGCCATCTTTTCTTCTTAATTTTCTTCTCAGCCATCAATATCGCCTTTGCTCTATCTTTGCACGCTACAGCTTTACTGGAATCTTCCTTTCTTGTCAAGCTCAAAACATTGCAGATCATTCTGCTGGGCTTTTTGCTCTTCATTCTCAAAATAGATCTGGCTGTAGGCCCCCAACAGAAGTTGTGCCTCTCTTCAATGTTTAACTGCTTTGAGATTATTTTGCATGATTAGTTAATTCACTGCCTCTGATCTCAGTCTGAGGTAAACTCTCTGAACATGAAGAGAGTGAGGCAAATTTTCTGCCAAACCATAACACTCATTATTTAGAGTCCAACAGCCAGTGCAGTCCTTCTTCACAGAGGAAATCTCCTGAGCCTGATCCTTGGAAAATTTCTGGTTTTCTGATCTCTGAGTAGAGTCTCTCATATGAAACAGTCATTCCAACACTACCTCTGTGGTCAGTATCTCTGAATCTTCCCTAACTCTTGTCCTTCTCACAGGCTAATTCCAAAGGCTCTTGAGCCACTTGACCAGGTAATGTCATAGCAATGACCTTGCTTCTCTGATACCAAATTTCTTTATTACTTGTTTTGCTCTTGTTGCTGAGACAAAATACGGGTCACCAAGATTGGATGGTAAGGGGTTTGTTTGGCTTGCAGTTCATGGAGGCTTCCAGTCCATAATGAGCTAACTTCAAGGCTGCAACAGTGAAGAAGCAGGCAGAGAAGCAACATGCCGCTCACAGGCAGCGAAGGTAACAAGAGGGGCTGTTCATGACTCCCACATCGTAGCAATGGCAGAAGGGAGAAAGACCACCATTTTATCCCATCTAGACTATAGGGATTATGGTGGTGCTAAACCTCTTACTCATGCCTCATGGTTTCATAACTACATGCTCTTAATGCCAGATTCCAGATTCTAGATTCAGCTTCCTCTGACCACATAAGGCTTGAAGGGGTAATCCAAACCCAAACCCTAACACTATATACATATGTGTAAGCCCAGTGGATATATGAAAAACTATATAAGGGGTGTATTGCTTACTGTTGTATTTTAAAAATGAGAAAAGTGATTCTGTAGGAAATTTAGTAGGAGAAACTCAGCCTCCTTTTTTGTTTCAGAATATTCTCTTTAATACAAAGTTTTAATTACATTCTTTTTAAAATACCATGAAAAAATTTAGCAACATTTGTACTGTATTATAATCTCTGAAATCCCACTTCTGCTTATTATAATTTAGAATGGTTATTTCTTTCAGTTATGTGTTTAATACTTCAATGTACTTATACAGAAGTAAAACTAAAGTATTAAAAGTCTTTCAACACTGAAATTTCAGACCCTCTTCTCTTAGCCCATTCTATTATTTTTCTTCCTTTTCTTACTTTCCTCTCTAGATGGAATTAATCTTTCCAGATTCAACTTTCTTCTCTCTTTTCACATTTCTGAAGTCCTATCTATACCCTTCCATTACTCCAAATTTTGTATCATGAAAGATTCTGATGTTGTGCTGGTATTGTTGATAAATAAACTAGTTAGATATATTGTAGGCAGTTAGACAGGGCAGGTCTGTGAGGAGCCAATATGGAGTACAATCAAGACACAGTCACTGAGGGCCAGCCTTGTAAAAGAATAGAGATTATCACACTTTTGTGGTTTCCCTGTGAATGAATAGCAGTGACTGAAAAGTGTCTATAAATGTGCACAAAGTTGAATCTAGACCCATATTTCTCACCATGTGCTAAACTAAAATTGAAATGTATGAAACAGCTAAATATTAAAGTGGAACATTTAATCTGGTAGAAGACTAGATAAAATTCTTGAAAACAGGTGTAGGCACAGACTTTCTGGACAGAGCACCAGTTACACAAGAAATTACACCAAGAATCAACAAATGGAATGATATCAAATTAAAAAGCTTCTTCATAGCAAAGGAAAGAGGAAAGAGACAAGCTACAGATGGGAAACAATTTTTGACAGCTATTCTTCAGACAGAGGACTAGTATCTAAAAAAAATAAAAAGAACTCAATAACATTATAGACTCCAAAAGGTAAAAGACCCAATAAAATTTAAATAAGCAGATACTTCTCAGAAGAAGAAATAGACAAGGCCAACAAATACATGAAAAAATGCTCAAGGGCCTGGGATTTAGCTAGTACAAGTAGTACAAAAATCAGTATGGAGGCCAGATGTGGTGGCTTATGCCTGTAATCCCAGCACTTGGGAGGCAGAGGTAAGAGGATTTCTGTGAATTTCAGGCCAGCCTGAACTACAAAGCAAGACCCTGTCTCAAAAAAATCTAAAAAAAAAAAAAAAGAGAGAGAGAGAGAGAAGAAAAAAGAAAGAAAAGAAAATCAGTGTGGAGATTTCTCAAAAAACTAAAAGTATAAGTTCCACTCAACCCAGCTATTCTTCACCTAGGTGTCTTCCCAAAAGATCTAAAGACATCATATTACAATGATACATGGTGCCCATACTTATAGCAGCACAGTCAACAACACCAACAGATGAATGAAGAAAGAAAATGCAGCATCTGTACATAAGGAAGTACTTACTGTTCTGCTACAAAGAAGGATATGGATACATATGGATGTACCTTGAGACCACGTTCAGTGAAATACACTGGACACACAAGCTTAAATATTGCAGTTTCTCTGATATGAGAAACCCAAAATACACAGAACAAAATAAAAGACAGAAATGGGGGGGGTTGGGCAAGTAGGAAGAGAAAGTAGGGAAAAATGCCACTGTAGGCAAAGGGGAAGAGGACATGTAAATACTAAGATGTCTTATGTTCACTAATAACTCCATACAATGACTATAATCATGACGTACTACAAATATGTATGTACAAAAATACAGTACATAGTTTTTTAAGTTTATTACTTCCTTAAACAACAGTATCTCCTTCAGCAGGAATGCTATTAACTAGATGGATAACACCACACTGTTCTGAGTAGGATGGATTCTACTCTAGACGGGAAGCTACTTGCAGGCAGATAGGTGAAACTGGGGGAGGAACGTGTGACACCCGACAGGTTATTACATTGTTTCCAATTAGTATAGTCTTGGAAAATAGGTCCACAAGGAAAGATAAATCCTCTCAAAAGTTGGCCAGCCCAGTGGTGCCAGGAACTCTCAGCATCTGTGGGGCTCTGCTCCTTCCTCCAAAAGCTCCTTTGTTTATTGCAGCTGCTAACAACTTTCACTTGCTGGTGATTTTAGATACCATAGTGGAGCCATGCCACTTTATGTACACAAAGGAAAAAGTTGCCAATTAAACCATGATACAATGTTTCCCATTAACCTAAAGTGCTCACTTTATACTCCTTAGAAACTGTTGGGACTTGTGGCATGAGTTTTTAGCCACAGGACACATACATAGAGCGGAAAAAATTAAGTGGTTAAGTATCTCAACGTTTTTCCAGAGTACAAGTCACTGTGTCCACACCCTGGTCCAGCGTGAGTACTAGTGATGTCATGCATCTCACAAGCGCCCCGGGGGCCAGGATGTACCTCAGCAGCAGAGGGTCTAACCACCTGGACACTGTAGGTTCAGTACCCCGCCCTGAAAAAGAAAAGAACACTCCACTGTTGATCCCAAGACTTTCTTCTACACTGCTGCTCACTGGTCTGTAAATTTGTGTGTGAATGCAAGGCGTGTCACTCCTGCTGCCTGGCCAAGAGCTATCAGTGGTGCTGAAATATGTGGGTGGGGGTGCAAGATTGACGAACACCGGCAGCACATTCATTTCTGTGCGCCGTGATGCAGACTTGGACAGTGCTCACTTTAAGACGTATGCAGTGGAATATACAAATCTGGAACCCAATCAAGAGACCAAAGATAGAGAAATAGATGTGTAGACCTGGCATTTGGAAGCAAATGAACTAAACTCATACTCAGTCTGTAGGTGGCCTTCTGTTGTAATCTGAATATATCCTGCAAAATCCACCTGTGGAAACTGAATCCCCAGTGTGAGTACTGGGAATGGGGTTCTAAGGAGAGGTGATTCGGTTACAATGTTGCTACTGAAATGAATCAGCCAGACAGTGGCTTTGATACAAAGGCTAAGTCCAGCCCTCTTCAGCCCCTTCGTTCACATCCTCTCCTGTCCACTGGCTTTCTGCCCAGGGATGCCCAGCACCACGACCCATATCAAATGCCAGCACCATGCTCTTGCACTTTCCAGTCTGTAGAACCCTGAATCAATTTAATCCTTGCTCTTTATTAAATATCCACTTGCAGATTTTTTCATAGCACAAGAAAAACGACTAAGACACCGTCTTAGCAAAGTCTAGGGAAGAAGGCCAGTGCCAAGTCTTGGGATATTTAGAAATCTACAAGCCTGAATAGAGACTTTAGCTCAGTAGAACAGTGCCTACCTGGCAAGCACCAGGTCCCGAGTTCGATCCCTGGACCCCACCCACCCACCCCCCAAAAAAGAAAGAAATCTATAAGCCCACCCCCAAGAACTACATGAAGCTAAAGAAGAGGGCGGTCGGCTACCAAGCGCTGCTAGCTCACAGAGGATGAGCGTGTAGGGAACTACCATTGGTTTGGGAATCTGGAGGTCCTGAGAGACCTTGACCTCTGCGTGGCTGCGCCCAGCCAGGTGGTGCCGGATGAAAAACCCACAGGCAGGACCGGGATGGGAAGGGATGAGGCATTCAGCCTCTTGGGACACCCTGTTGCTAGGTCAGCGTCCAGCCGAGAGCGGTGGTGGCGTTTCCCTTTCCGAATGCGGGGTGCTAGATGGCTCCACGGAACCGCAGTTGCGAGACGCTGGGGAAGGGGAAGGTGCGACCCAGAGCACAGAACTCTGCACGGAGCCCACGGCCGTGATGACGTCCAGCCTCACAGCGCCGCCTTCCTCACGCAGGGAGGGGCTCTCCCCGCCCTACCGGCCCCTAACCGGGCCCTCTCCTCCGCCCCGTCGCCTCTCTGGGGTCTCAGATGCGGCTTACACGAAGCGCTGAGGGCCGGGCACTTAACAGGAGGCCCCTTTGTTGCCGGAACCTCTCGGTTTCCTGGGGACCCTGCACGGTGCAACACTGCACCCAGCGCCTTTCCGCCCACCTAGAGGCACAGGTGAGCCGTTCTCTTGAGGAAGCACTCATCCTGTCTCAGAGCCCTCTTCAACTTCCTGCGACCGTCACCGACCCCACAGCCAGGTCCCGGGCTTCTCTAACCCCAGGAACCCCGCCCCTAGTCCTCCCGCGCAACTCGTCGCCACAGTTTCCAACGTGGCATAACCCACTGCGCATGCTCCTGGGGCGCTCGCCCCGGGACCCGCGCGATTGCGTCGGCGCGCACGCCGTGGGGTGTGGCCGCGACACGCTAGCGCCTGTGGCCACGCCTCCGGCCGGGGCGGCACTCGACGTATCCGCGCGGCGCGCGCCCACCCAGTTACTCACACTCGCGCTCAGACTCGCGCACTCCGTCGCGCCGCCGCCGCCCCGCTCCTAGTTCCGGCCCCGACCCCGGGCCCGGCCCCTCGGAAGCCCGGTGTCATCATGTCTTCGCCTCCCGAAGGGAAAGTGGAGACTAAAGCTGGACACCCGCCCGCCGGTACGGACCCGTTTCCGCTTTCTCTGGGGCGCGGGCGGGGGGCCGCGCGGGGCGGTGCGAGCTCCCGGTGTGCGCGCAGGTGAGCGCGGCCGCGTCCCGCCCGATCCCGTCGCACCTCGGAAGGGGGGCGTTAATGTCACTGCGCGCCGGGAGTGTGCAGATGCCTGAGAAATTAAAAACCGACATAGAACGATCGCATTTGTACAGAGGGGCCAAAGGAGCTGAAATAATTCTTATGATCACTCGGTGATTTATTTTACCACCTCTTTCACGTGCAGCTTTTTCTAAAAGTCCTTTAAAAAAAAAAAAAAAAACAGGCAAATCCTACAGTTCGGAGCCAAGGAAGTGAGGCTCAGGAAAGAGCCATCTTCCTTGGAAAATGGGAATCCAAGCAGCCTTCTTGTTCGAACCTGTCTCCTCCCTCCGCTCACGGTTCTGTTGCACTTTTGACTTTGTTCAAACCATCCATTTACATTTCTTTCCTTTCGGAAGTCTTCGGTCCCTGTGGGAGGACGCTGCTGAGCCGCCCACGGGCCATATGTCCCAGAAGCCAAGTCCAAATCGGGGTTCCGGGTTCTTTTAGAGTCTCGATCGCACACGTCAGTGCTGAAAACTCCGCCTTCTGGTAACGGGATCTTGAAGGGACGTGGCTTCTTTTTTTGTGGCACATATGTGCCATCTCCTCATAGTAATGATTCCTACGACCACAGACCACCGCCTCACTGCCTTCCACAGGGCACAACTTACCTGCCCCATTGCAGGGAACAGGAGGAGTTAGTTGTCTAATGAGGCTACACTCAAGATAGAAAAACCTTTCACTGGCAAGTTTCTTACCAGCAAGGAACTGACCAGCGGGAGGGGACGGGGGCTGACCGCCTTAGGAGGCAGGAGATGTAGGAAAGTGGCCACTGTAATGGAAAGGGTTTGGGAAGCCTTTTTTGTTGCTTTGGTTTAAAAAAAAAAAAAGGCCGGACATGGTGGCTCACCCCTGTAATCCCAGCACTCGGGGGGCAGAGGCAGGAGGATTGCTGAGTTCCAGGCTTGCCTGGGCTACATAGTGAGCCTCGGGGCCAGCCTGAACTGCAAAGCGAGACCCTGTCTCAAAAAAAAAAAAAAAAAGAGAGAGACGAGCGCAAAGCTAGGTGTATAACTCAGTGGTACAGGTCCAGAGGCCCTGGGTTCAATCCCAGCACCAGAAAGAAAGCAAAAACAACCACTCTCCTAAAGATCTCCTCTCAGGAATACTGACCCTTTAGGTCGAGAGCAGTGGGTACAGAGACCTATCTATATGGAGATTTTTTTTTAATCAAAGGTGTGAACTGTATATATTAACTCCTTGGGAGAAATTGCGTGCAGGATTTTCTTTGAGTTGTGAGCGGCTAAGCTTTTGAATTACAAATTAAAGAGCTGTTGATGCCTAAGGAGAGAGGAGGCAACTTTCTTGTGCTGCTCTCCCAGAGAGAGGGGGCCCCAGGTTTGGAGCCAGGCCTGGCCCATCTCCGTTCTGAGGTGAGATTTCCTCCTCTGGGAGCTGGAGGCTGGGCCACGTGATCTCCCTCTCCCCTGTGTGTGCTGCTGGGAAGCTGTGACTTGCTCTGTCGCTTGCAC
>PVIC010005145.1:19629-59229 GCA_004025085.1 Thryonomys swinderianus
TTTTTTTTTTTTTTTTTTTTTTTTTTGAGGCAGGGTCTCGCTTTGTAGTTCAGGCTGGCCCCGAGGCTCACTATGTAGCACAGGCAAGCCTCGAACTCAGCAATCCTCCTGTCTCTGCCTCCCGAGTGCTGGGATTACAGGCGTGAGCCACCACGCCCAGCCAGAGAAGATACTTTTGTAGAGTCCATGTTAAACAAAAAAAAATACAACCTACTATAATAAAGGATGGCCATCAAAGGTAGCCGAGAGCACAGTTCATAAATCTAAATAACTGCCTGATAAACTTAGGGAACACCTTATGAAGTGGCTACATTTTTTAACAGACTTGTGCTTAAATCTTTGATCAGAAATAATAAAATTCTTTCACAGTGACTCTCTCTTGCTGTTCTTTGTGTTTTCTCTTTGTTGCTGTCGGATGCGGCCCTCTCCCGCATGCTCACAGGGCCCCTTCCCTTTCACACTCTCCCTCCTGCCTGCCTTTCTCATGCTTCTCTGGCTGGGCCGTGTTGATACCCGTGTCCCACAGTGCCTGGCACAAGACGCGCAGCAGCTCGCCCTCGGTGGAGCTTGCGTGTGGCCCTCTCTCCCCTCTCACCGCTGCCCCGCGTGCCAGCCCCCACCCCCCGCTCGGAGCCCTCTCCTGTCTGGGGTGTGACACAGGCAGTTGTCTCAGCCAGCTCAGACGGAAGGATAACCAAGTTTGTTGACTTGTACAGCATGAGCTTACATTTTATCAACCTGACCCTTTTAAGGTGAGGACACTGAGGATAGCGTCGTTCACACAGCTGTAATCCTGCGCTCTGGAAGGCTGAGCCAGGAGATTGCAAGTTCAAGCCCAGCCTGGACAATTAGCGAGACCTGTATCAAAAAAGAAAAGGACAGGAAACGTGACTCAGTGGGGAGTCCCCAGGCTTGACCCCCAGCAGCACCACACTGACAAATAAAAGCTGGCGAGCTGTTCGCCATACTGGTGCCAACTTCAAGCCAGTGAACAGGGCCGCACCCTAAGGAGCCTCAGCAGCCCCGGGGGCCCCATCTCTCTCTTGCCAGGTGCCTGGTGCTGCTTCTGAGGTATAAGCTTAAGGCGTTTGGAGAAGGCGACAGGAGCATGGACGGAAGGTGCTGTGTTCATACAGAGTACTGTCCCCCTGCACCGTGTTCTGCAGAGGTGTTGACGAAAGCAATCCAGGCTGCATGACTTGAGACTCCACCCCTGCTTTCCAGTACAAGATGTTTGCAGAGAAGTGGGCGAAGTTTTGCCCAATGAGAACTATTACAAAGCTAGGTTAGCAAAGTTGGAATTTGCTGGAGCCCTCCGGTGTTACTTGACAGCAGTAACAGCGCCCCACAGCGGGAGAGCCCACATAGCACGTCAGACCTTTGTGCGCCTGCTGCTGTCGGTGAGCTTGGAGGAGACGCAGGTGAAATCTGGCAGATCTATGGGGCTGGCCTTTTTGACACACCCCATTTCCCAGAGAATTCCCCAAGCATGAATCAGTGCAGTTGCCCAAGTCTTACACGGACAGTGTTACATAATGCTACTCCTGTGTCAGATTCCTTCAAGAAGCAGAGAACATCCCGGTAGGTCTGCGTCCCCTGAAAATAATGTGCGCAACGAGACTCACAGTGAAGTGGGAAGTGGACCATCTCGCCATCTTTAGCAGCCCGAATAATTCACTTCTACTGTATCCAACAAGCAGGAGTTGAGGGTTTATTTGGAAGCTTGTGGTTGAATTATCTTCCTGCAGGAAGGTTTCAGACAGTGGGCTGCTCTGCTCCTAGAAACGAAGGCCCAATTTGGGTTGCATTAGCATCCCACTGCAGGCTTGCGTCCTTGGCACAGGGCAGCGGTTGACATGCATGTGGCAGGTCTGCCCGAGCTCCCCTCATGCCCACACTGGTCCCTGGGCAGCTCCAGTGCTGTAGCAATTGGCTTCTTCCTCAGCTTACGTGGGGAGAAGCCTCCTGGGGCGGCGACGTAGGGATACACAGGGACTCGGCTTCAGCGCAGACTGTTGTGTGTCCGCCTCAGAAGCCCCGGGAGAACCCCACAGGGCCAGGGGTACCGTGGTAGCCCATGGCGACATTGCGAGGTGGCAGTCTCCCCATCTTAACCTCTGTCCTCACCCTCCACACAGTGCTCCACCCACGTGTGTCAGCCTGGACAGAGCCTTTTGCCTGCCAAGTGACTCCTGTCTCTCCTCTGCCTCTCTTAACAAAAATATACTACGTTCCCTGCTGGGTGTGGTGACACAGGCTGTGCCAGGCACTGCCCTGCCCACCCCTGGGGTGATTCCAGTGGCGCGGCCAGCGCATGGCATCCTGGGAGCTGACACAGGCCTTCCGCAGTCAGGCACGTGGGGATGTCCCACTGACAGGGCTGGGAGACGCTCCCGCGACCCCGGTACTGCCCCGGAGACGTGCTGGCCGTGATCCCAGCCCCGTGGGAGCTGCGGCAGGAGTCCCAGCCTAGCCTGGGCGATGGAGTGAGGGAGTGAGACCCTGTCTCCAAAAATAAGCCAGCAATGTAGCTCCGTGGGAAGGTAGGTCCCAGTTTTAACCCCATCCTGCGGGTGGATTAGTTAAATTGAATTCAGTGGCCACGTCCTCTTGCCCTGTTCCTCTCAGGAAGTTCTATTTACCCTTCTTCCTGCCGCCTGAGAGCATGCGGCTTAATCCTTCCCTCCAACATGCTGGTGATTTTCCGTTCTCTTTTGTTCTCTCCGAGCAGTCCTGAGGGCCCTTCAGCTCTTGCAGGGGGATTAGTGTCCCTTTGAATAACGTTTCTATAACTCTTCTCCTGAGAGAACAGAGGTAGCTACGCTCGCAAGTCATGCCCTACTTCCTGCCCTACTTCCTGCCGGCCCTGCCCCAGGAAGGCCTGTGTGCGTCGACAGCCCCTCCCTATGGACCCCCATACCACCCCCAGGCTCCTCGCCCCCCTCTCTGTCTAGGTTCCCCAGCCTGCTGGTGAGCGCGCACAGAGCCCGATGCTTGGGCCGGCGTTAGTCGTTGCTCTGCCTTCCGAGGGCTCCCCGAAGCCGCGCCACTGGGCCTGCCCGGCAGGGTGTCTGGGCAGGGCAGCGCCTGGCACAGCTGCAGCCAGAGCACATGGCAGAGCTGTCCAGGATCTGGGGTTCTCCAGATGCCTCAACATGGTAGCCATGAAACTGGTCTACTAATATTCCCAGGTGCTGGACCAAAAGAAAAGAGGCACTGCCCCGAACCACAAAGAAAACTGATGATGGAAGTCAAGGTGGCATCTGAACGACAGGGTCACCAGGTGGTGGTGATGCCCGGCGCGGTCAGACGGCCCTCTCGTGAAGGCATGCGCGTCACAGGCGCGTCCCTCCTCAGTACGCGTGGCTGGTGCCGTCCTCTCCACAGGGCAGATGTCACACGCCGAGGGTCTCAGCACTCAGAAGGGGACCCTGTCACTTTCTCCACAGATGGAGGACCCGAGACGGAGGCTCTGGCGTGTGCTCAGGCACACGTACACACGAGTTCACACACACACACAGACAGAGCTAGGCTTTGAACCGCGGCTCTCGATCTGGGAGCCTGCCCTCTGTCCCTTCCCTGTGCAGGGCTCTTGCAGAAAAGAAACCTGCTGTTGTCTCCATGTTAAGATCTCACAGGAATGGCAGCATCATGACTAAAACCAAGATCTTTTTTTCTAGTGTTTCTTATGAAAATACCTAGTTTTGCGAATAATTCTGCAGAGATTTCTGAGAAAACTATTCTGCCGTTGTAGCTTTGTGAGTGGACACTTCAGAGACACAGCCTGCATAGTGAACACGGGCTGTCATATTTTTTGGCGGTATGGCAAGTTCCCATGAATCTGTCTCAGCCTTGAGTTATTACTGTTGTTGCCCCTTTTTATGGCGGCATTAATCGCCAGACAGACTGAGAGGATTAATGGAGCTAATTGTTTTAGCAGCTGAATGAAATGCGAGCCCTCATGCTGGGTGACTGAGCCCTGACAATGGGCCTGACTTCGCCAGGGGAGCAGCGGGCATCCAGCTGGGACTTGTGGAGATGCGATCACCTCGAAGGTCACCTTGATACCCACCGTCAGTATCCTGTGTGGCGAAGTGCCCAGCCCATTTCACTGCAGTCCACTTACAGAACACATCTGCCAGGTCCTGAGGGTTCGGAGATCACCTTGGACGGGCATCCGGCGGCCGAGACGCAGACATTCCTGCCTCCCCTGGTGCCGGAAGCCAAGGCCAGGGTGCTGCAGCCTCTGCGCGTCTGCGATGGCGGCCTCCGCACTGCGGCCCCTGTGCACGCACGCCCCTCCCTGCCGCCTCTCCCCTCCGAAGGACCGAGTCCTGTCGAGGTAGCTCCGGCCCCACTTTACCTTCATGACCTCTTTGGAGGAACTGTCGCCAAATCCAGTCACAACCTGAGCTCGCAGGTGTTAGGTCATCCCACGAGGGACTTCGGGGAACATACGGTTCTGCCGGGCCTTCCTCTGGGAAAAACGTAATTCTCAGACACGTGTCAAGACAGTGGAAAAGCATCATAATGTACTACAGAGTTTTCTTTTTAGTCACATTTCTAAGGAGACGGCAGACTGTACAAGCTGGGAAACCTTAGATTTTAAAGTTGCCCATGATAGCCCATGTTTTGTCTTTTTTTTTTTCTTTTTAAACTGAGGTCAAAACAAGGGTTCTCCAAGGGACTGAAGCAAGGGAAGACCTGAGGAAGAGCTAGTGTGAGACCCGGGGCCCCACCGGAGAGCTGGACAGAGCTGGCGGGGGCGTGAGGGGCACAGGAGGACGAGGACACGGGGCCGTGCCAGCCTGGGCTCCAGCTGTGGCAAGTGTCCCCTTGAGAACCGGTAGTACAGGCTTGAGTTTGGGGTGACGCCGTCTGCCTGACAGTTCCTCTTCTGAGGAAGCCGTAGAGAGGCTCCCAGGAGCCCGACGCCCACCTGCCCACAGGGTGCTGTCTGCTCAGGGCCCCGGGCCCCAGCCGTGACGGCCACGCACCCGCGCGCACCCAGCACAGGCAGAGCCGCAGGGTCAGACCCACGGGGCCCCCTGACACCTGGTGACAGGCACGACCCTGGGCAGGCTGCCTGAAGTGATCAGCGATACGGTGGAACTGGAAGACCCTGTCCAAGTCCTGCTGAACTGGAGACAGAAGCATAAACACGAGACATGAGAAATGATATGGTTAGAAAACCAGTTGCTAGGAGATGAGGCAGATTTAGGGAGGATCTCTAGGCAGGTTGCTGTTTCGGCCGCAGCGCCTCTGTGCCCTGTGCAGACAGGTCCTTCGTATATTGTTCCCTCGGCTGCCCCCGTGGACGGCTGCGTGGGCGCCCCTGGCCTGAGGGGAGCAGCCTCTTCCTGAACGCAGGGGCTGGCCGTGTCGCGGGGGGAAGCTCGCACTTTTATGACTCAAGCTCCAGCCGAATGAGGCAGCGGAGGACTTGGTGGGACAGGTGACTGTGCCCGCTGAGATGCCATCCTAGGAAGGGAGGGCGGAGGGACAGAGGTCTGGACCTTCTGCAGAGGAAGCAGGTGCCGATGGCCCTGTCTGTGTAAAGTAACGACCCTGCGTTAGAGCCAGCAAGAAACTGGCTCATTCTGAGCCATATGAGAGGCCAAGGACTAGGAGTGAGACACAAGTGACCGGGATGGCATCCTGCCAAGCTTGTAGGAGCTTCTAGAGCCGCAGAACAGAGGAAGCGATACATTAATACAGGCGTTGGGTATATTAGTAGCCCAGGTAGCTGGGCTTTAGCACAGCAGGGAGACCTTTCCCATGGCTTCTAGCGTCCTCAATGCAGAGACCGCAGAAACTAGAGACCTGCTCGGTTCACCAGCACAGTGTGAGCTACTCCTGAGAGCCCTGAGACCAAGTGGTCAGATTACAGAGCTGTTACCGCGCATTCCTCTCCCACCTGCCGACATCTGGTCCTGCGCAGTCGCGATGTTCCCCGGTCCATGGCGGCAGCAGGCTCTTCAGCAGAGAGGCAGCCTCCTCACCATGGGAAGCAGGGTCATGGACGCAGGCCCAGTGTTTCCATCCGATTTCCCGGAACACTATGATGCTTAGGAAGGAAAAGCTGCAGTCAAATGTGTCTGGAGAGGCAGAAAGCTCTGTAGAGCAGCACACACGATGCAGGTCAGCACATCAGAGCCCAGAAGACCTGCAGGACACCTCTGGTCTTGTCCAGGGCACACTCCCCGCATGCTCAGACCTGGCCATCACCTGTCTACCCACACCACGCAAAACAGCACTAACATATTAGCTGGTGGGGAAATTTGAACCAAATGAGCTACAGTTCTACGTGGCACGATGAGTTCCACTTCACGCCTGCCTGGAGGGCTGGGGAGACAAGTGACCGCAAGCGTGAGTGCGCTTGTGCGGAACCAGGAGCCTGCTGCCGGGGGAGACGAGGCAGTTGCTAAGGCTTTGACCAGCAGGTTGGTAGTGTCTTCCAAGAGACAGTTACTGTGCTACCCAGCCATCCACCCCTGGGCATGTGTCCAAGAAGACATTTTAAGTGGCGGTGGATTTGGCTGAAGTGGTGTCATACCTACCTTGCAAGCACAAGGGCCCAAATATCACTAGTATGGGAAAGAAAGGAGAGAGAGAGAAGAAAGAAAGAAAAAGGAATTTAAGATATTTGCTAATTTGTTTCACTTACACTACTAGTTTCTCTGTTCAGTGAAGGTTTTGCCTTTTACTTTCTTCTTTGTAAGAGAGTCTTTTATTGTCTATGACTTGTACTTTTAGTAACATCTTGGCCACTCTTTTAAGATTACGATGCAGTGTATTAATTTTTGTTACTGTCTTTATTTTTCATAGATGAGAGTGCTTTTTATAGTTTCTTTATTAATACCTATTTGCTTTGTTTTTTTGTTTTTTGTTTTTAGACTGGGTCTCGCTTTGTAGTGTTCAGGCTGGCTCTGAGCTCACTATGTAGTCCAGGCAAGCCTCGAACTCAGCAATCCTCCTGTCTCTGCCTCCCGAGTGCTGGGATTACAGGTGTGAGCCACCACGCCTGGCACTGTGGTATGTGGTATTGATTGCTGGTGGGCATGAGTCTCTACGCCCAGCATTGTATGTGGTTACCGGGGATCGAACTCAGGACCTTGCACTTGCGAGGCAGGCGCCGGAACCACTGAGCTAATCCTCTGGCCCCTGTTTTTTTGTTTGTTTGTTTTTTTAAGATAGGGTCTCACTCTATAGTTCAGGCTGGCCCTGAACTCACTGTGTAGCCCAACTTAGCCTTGAACGCACAGCAATCCTCCTGCCTCTGCCTCCCAAGTGCTGAGATTACCAGCATGAGCCACCATGCCCGGTACTGTGGTATGCGGTACCAGAGATCAAACTTGGGACCTTGAGTGTGCCAGGCAGAAGCTGGAACCACAGAGCAACATCCCCAGCCCCAATTTTCATTTCATTAAAATAAAAAAGAAAATGAAACCACATACACCCCCAAATTTTATAAATGTTGTTCGAACTGTATTATTCATGACAGCCCAGAAATGGACATCAGCCACAGGGGCATGTCACCCGAGGGTCAGCACGCAGGGGCGGGTGTGCCGTGGGGGTACACACCAGGGGTGCGGGCCTGGTGTGTGCAGCCGCACAGACGGACCCCGGAACACTCCGTGATGAGCCGGTCACCAGAGGCTGTGCATTTGACGCTGTGCTTCTGAACCCGAGGAGCAGAGACAGAGCCGGAGCCCAGGGACGGGATCCAGAAGGGCCGTTCTGGGGCGCTGTGATCTGTAACCGTGGTGACCAGTGTTGGAAACTCTGAGTGCGCTCAGAGCTGCTGTGTCAATGGGAACTGTACGTACGTTAACCCCACCCAAGCCGGTTTGACTCCAAGGGGAGTGGACAGCTGCCGGCAGCAGGGCTTCAGCGCGGCCTTTGCTGCCCGTGACGGCTCTACGGCTGGCGGAGTGGCTGTCTGGCTCACCCAGGGCCACGTCACCCCGTCTTAAGCAGCACTGATACCTGGGGAAGCAGAATGTCCCCGGGCAGGGTTTGAGTGGCCCCCGTTACGCAAACTGCCGCGAGCAGCCGCTTCCCGGTCTGCGTTCCAGGCCCTGGGCCGCTCTGACTGGCGCATGGCGAGACCGGAGACCGAGCGCCGTGAGGCCGGGCGCGTCCCGCCGGACCTGCGCGCCCAACCCCTTCCCACCCGCCCTGTCCGCGGGCGACGCCCAGCCCGGCGCTCCCGCAGCCCCGCCTGACCGGCCCCTCCGCTTGCCTTGCAGTGAAGGCCGGCGGGATGCGGATCGTGCAGAAGCACCCCCACAGCGGAGACGCCAAGGAGGAGAGGGCCAAGGACGAGCAGGAGTGGGAGAGCGCCAGGTGGGCGAGTCCGCGGCTCGCGGCAGGCTCTGCCGATCCCGCGTGGACTCGGGTTCTCTTTTCTGGGCGTCCGAGGACCGTGGGCAGCGGGCCGTGCCGTGTGTTTCCTCTCCCGGAGGGTGGGCGGTGGCCGTGCCAGGCAGGCAGCGCTGAAGGGCGCTTCTTCGGCGATAACGGCCCCAGCCTGGGCAGATGTGCAGGAGGTGTCCTCGGGTGGCGAGCACGCTGCCCGGTGGTCCGGGGAGCCGGGGCTCCCCGTTCCTGGAAGCAGGTGTCCGGCGCCCGCCCTGCAGCAGCTCGCATGGGCCCGGGCCTCCGCTGGGCGCAGCCACCCTGTCCCAGCAGCCAGGCCTCTGTGCGGGAGGAACGGGGCCTTCGCGCCTGCGCGGCGGGCAGGGCTTTGGTTCCTTCGGCTCCGCAGCCCAGCAGCGGCCCGCACCGCCCCAGCCCCTGCCCGAGGAGACAGGGTCCCGGGAGGCGAGGCCGTGCGTTTGGCTGGTCGCGCACCTTCCCCAGACACTCGGCGGGGACTTAGCGCGGCCCAGGGGTGCAGAGGGGCCAGGCTTCCAAGAGAGGGGCTCCCGAGGGCTCTGGCCCACAGGGCACTCGCGTGGCTGCTCCTGCGCCTCTCCGCCCTAGGTATTGTCCACGAAACTCCACACGCGACCCCTGATCGGCCGCTGAGAGAGGCTAACACGCGAGGGGTGTTTCCGAGCCTCGTCCCCCACTTTAAGTCACGACGCCGGCGACGTACAGGAAGCTCCGGCCTGGGTTCTGCTCTTCTCTGTCTTCGTTTTTTGTTGTTTGATGCTGGGGATGAACCCGGGCCTCATGCATGGTAAGCACACACCTGACTTGTGGTTTCAGAAGAAGAAAATAGTAAAACCAGGGATTTAGCTCAGGGGTCCGGTGCCGACCTCGCAAGCACACGATCCCAAGTTTGGAACCTAAAGAGAAATTTTTTTAAAAAACGATAAAGAAGAAAATAGTTTAAAGAAAATTCCACAAACGCATTTCTCACAGGCTGCCTCAAGCCTGGCGGACCGGTTTAGACCGGACCTGCTTAGACCTGACAAGGGGTCTGCCCAGGGCAAGTCCCACCCCCACCAGGTTGTAAGGAAACGTGGCGTCCTCAGAAGGTCTCGAGTCCCGCGTGGAGAGCAGGGGCCTGTGGGCTCCCAGTGGTGTCCCCTCAGGAACCTCGGGTCCTTTGTCTTCCTCACGTCCTGCCCCTTCCCCAGAAGGAAGAGCCTCGCCTGGAGTCGAGTCCTGGCGGGTGCTGCCGGTTGGGGAGCGGGAGGCACCGCCGAGGCACGTCCCGCAGTGCGAGGGGACAAGGCGGCAGAGAGTGCGGCGAGGGGGAGACCTGGGCGCGGCGCTTGCCCTGCACGCACCAGGCTCGGGTTGGTCCCCGCGCCGGCAAAGGAAGACAGAGAAAAAGACGCAGAGCTGTCCGCACGTCAGCGCGGGAACAGGGCTGTCGTCAGAGCCGATCGGCGGCCGTGGTGCAGCTCTGGCCACTCCCCCAGTCCTGTCTCCGACTGCGAACAGGATGATACCTCATGGCTTCCATCACTGTCGCGTTTTTCAGTCCAGAACAGTTTTCCAGCCCTTTTTTGTCTTTTAGGCCCTTGACACACGTGACGTTGCAGGTCACGTGTTTTGCAGTCTGTCCCCCACGTTGATGTCTTGTGTTTCTGCATGTTTGATCCCAGGCGTGTGGCAGTGGCAGTGAGTGCCCTTCCAGGTACACCAGGTCAGAAGGCACCGCTGCACCCTGTCCCGCAGCTGGCACTGCCAGCCTCGACAGCCTGGCTGAGTGGTGTCTGCCGAGGGTCTCCGTTGTCACCAAGTGTCTTTCACTGTCTTACCCTGTTAACCACTGCGCTGAGCGGAGACTGAGGCGACGTGAACACCCTGCTTCTCGTCCAGCGTCCCCTGCCGCTTCCCCATTCACTGAGGACGTTTGCCTGAAAGTTACCACTGCAGGGAGACTTAACTTCCTGTGGTTGCTGTCAAAGTTTAACTTTAAAATGTCCCCTCAAAGTCTCCTAGTCCAGAGATGGGACGTGCAGAAGGCGACTGAAGGAATGAGTTCATAGCAGGTGAGCCGTTAGGAAGGGGAGAAGAGAGGTCCCTGGGCACAGGCCTTTGAGCTGTGCCATTTTCCTCAGGTCCTGCGGTCTCTCTGCTTCCTGCCTGCCATGAGGTGAGCAGCCCTCCTCCACCGGGCCCCTCCATCACGAAGTTCTACCTTGGAGCAGCCCACCATGAACTGAAAGCCAAATAAACCTTTCTTCTTGAAGCTGGTTATGCTGGGTCTGGTGTCCCAGCTTCACGGATAACACAGCTGCCTCACAAAGGCCACCTCCTGGGCAGCGGAAGGAGCAGAGTTCATCACCGCCCGTCCTTGGGTGGCCTGTCTGCCGAGGAGGCGGCGGAGGCCGGGTCACCTGAAGGAGCGTCCTGTCCTGAGCTTCTTCTGACTCAGTGGCCACTCCAGCGTCCTGGGCCACACAGGATCCCTCGTTCTGTGCTGTTAGCTGAAGGTGCCTGTGACGCCTTTGTCTTCCCTGAGCCCATTTCCTTCAATGGGTCAGTGCCAACCCTGATGATGGCATCTGTTACCTCTGCGAAGACCCTGTTTCCACACAAGGTCACAGTCTAACGTACTGGAGGCTTTGGATTTCAACACAGCCTTTCTGGAAGGCACAAATGAACTGGTAAAGGATGCCAATATGACCCATGGTGATGTTTAATGGTACAGTACAGTCAACTGTTAAGATCAAAAGTAGAAAATTAACAACTCTGAAGTTAAACAAAGTCACAGCTGTGTGCCAGCTTAGATCTTGTGGCCGGCACATTCAGTAATTGTTATCTCTGAGGTGTGACCTTAAATATTTGATCTTTAACAATTCCAAGTGGGGACCCAGCGCCAGCATCACACACAGGTTCCACTGTCCTCTTTGGTTCCAGGCTGTTGCCGGCTGCCTTTAAAGAGTGTGTCCTTTTCCCTGGGATGTGCGGAGGCTTCCGTCAAGCAGAGGTGCCGACTGTGACATGGCGGGCACAGGCCCTGGTGTGCTCAGTGCCCTGCAGCAGGGGCCGCTGACTGGGAGTGAGAACTTGTGGAGAGCCCCGGAAGGCAAAGCAAGACCCTGAAAACGAAAGCATTTGAGGCAGGGTGTCATGGCAACATAAGCAACGTGAGCAGCCCGTCTGTCTGTCCATCCTGCTGAGGAGCACCAGGAAGGGCCCGTTGCTGGGGCAGCAGCTCCTTCTGTCGGAGCCGCTCAAGAGCCGCCAAGCCGGACACAGAGCTCAGGGAAGGTCCGGGGCCACACAGGCCCTGGTGAGGCCTGCAGTGTGCAGACCAGCAGGGGGCAGCAGAAGGAAGCGCCTGAAAGAAATCAGGAAATTCCCAGAGCCTCGCAGGAGCCCACATTTCTAGCTGGTCCCCAAGTCACTGGCAGATGGGATCTGTGAGCACCCGTGGTGGGGCGCTGGTGTCCGCCCCGTGCCCTCTCTGTAGCCCTGCAAAGGCTCCTGCAGACTCAGCACGCCCCATCCCTGGGGACAGGGGCTGCAGACTGGCCCATGCAGGGCTGGGTCCCGGCCGCCGAGTAGCAGCCAAAGATGGTGCCACAGCAGAGACGTGCTTTGTGCAGTTCTGGGGCCAGAAGTCGGGAGTCGAGGCATCGGCGGGGCTGGTCGGAGAAGTCCAGTCCCGCGAGGCTTTGGCCTGTGCGGCGTGTGACCAAGTCCCTTTGTGGGAGGTGCTTTCTGGTTGGATGGGCCTTCTCCACTCCCATGTGCCCTCACCTAACTGCCGCCATCCATGCCAACCCGTTCCCCAGCAGGGCCACATCTGAACGTCCCGAGGCTGACAGGCGGAGTCCAACAGCTGGTACTTGGCCTTGTGCCCCTGGGCACTGGCTGGCAGCGGCGGGCTCCATGCCACCCCTGCTGCCATCTCAAGAACAGATGCCACTGCCTCAGGGACCCAGTGGGTGCTGTTTCCCGGGGGCAGGGGGTGACCCCAGATTCTGACCATGCGCCCCTCTGATGTAAAACAGTATCCTCTGAATTTGGGTCTGATATGTGTGTGTTCATTTGAAAACCGCACACGTGTACTATGCTACCATTCTGTAAACTATGAAGCATACAGGAAGTAGATGGTAACAAATTAGCTACAGGAAATAACCAACATTTTCAGTGTGTGGCTAATCCTGCAACTTCAGGCTGTCATTAGCTAATATCTCAAGGTCCAAATACCCTTGCGGTGAAGTTTCTCATCAGTGATTCAGGATGCGAATCTACATTTCTAATGACCTTCTGCATGATTTCAGGGCGTGTGGGGGCAGGGTGCCTTGTCAAATCTGATTAGACCGGTGGCGTGTGTAATGTTGTGAATGAGTGGAAGCCCGAGGGCCGCCCTTTCTTTTTGTTCATTTGTGCTTGTATTTGGATTAACTTCATCCTACCAGGTGTTTTATAAGAATTTTCTTTTTCTTTCATTTTTTTGGGGGGAAGCAGTATCAGGGGTCACACTTGGGCTCTTGTGCTTGCAAAGTAGGTGCAGCGCCACTGAGTCAAACCCCTACTCCTACAGCTGTTAAGCCGCCTGTCCCTTCTGTAGACTCTGGTTTAAAGCATCCGCTCTGCATTCGAGCCCAGTTCTAGGCACTTGGGATACACCCAGGACGATACTGAGGAACTTAGTTCATCCCGCCCCGACCGTGTGCACCCATGTGTCCGTGATGCAGGGCCCTGGGGCGGGGCCCGTCCTTCCTCAGGAGCCCTCAGGACCAGGGCACAGGGTAAGGGACAGTCCACCCGCATACCAGAGAAGCAGTCCAGGGGGTAGATAATTGCAAAACTGAATTTGTTTTGCTTTATTTCTTTAGATTTAAAGAGTAAGTAGAATAGTGGTGTGGGTTTTTTTTTTTAATATTTAGCGCATCTTTCTGATAATCTATGGCCTTAGTCACCGATTGATCTGTGGCAGCCCCAGTCCCAGTTTTGCATCTGTGTGTGGTAGAAATTAAACATTTCCTCTAAAACCCACCTGCGTGCCTATTTTAGCCTGATCAACAGCAGGGCAGCGATGGGGGTTCTAAGCGGTTTGCCCAGAATCACCCGTGGACACACTTTGGCCCCAGAAGGCACCAGTGTCGTGGGGAACGTGGGCTCTGACTGCTTCTGCCCCCACCTGCTGCCGGAAACTGGTGGGCGTGACCCAGCCTCGCGGCCCCTGCGCTCACGGCATCGTCGGACCCGGGCCAGGGGGGCCAGGGGGGCCGGGGGGCCGGGGGGCCGGGGGGCCAGGGGGCCCAGGGGGGCCAATAACTATGTGGAAACAAGAGCGCTTTACTGAGTTCACTGCCCTAAAATTGCCCACCTGAAACTTTTATGTAAATAAATCTTGTTGGCTTCGACCGTCTCAGACACACAGCCCTCTGAAGATGTGCAGTGGGCAGGCAGCACCTGTGGCTTGGACTTGACTCCGAAAGGAAAGCAGAGCAGTGACTCGGGGTGGCCCAGGACCTACTCTCTGGCGGGTGGGTGGGTGGCAGGTGGTCCCAGGGAGGAAGACTCATTCAAAGTCACTAACCGGAAGTGGATCGCCTGCCCATTCCTAAATCAAATATGGCTAAGGTCATCTTACACCTACAGTTGTAGTAGAGTGGATGTTGGGAATTCAGGTACACAGACTGGTCCCGAAGGTGCCCCGTCAGAAGCCCCTCCTTGGAAGTCTGGGCCCTGTGGGCATGAGGGCAGAGAAGGGGTCAGGTCGGGGGAGCTCCAGGTTCTGACCATGAGGTCCAGGCTCCGGCCATGAGGCTGACAGCGAGAGGTCAGGATCCGGCCCTAGGCTGGGGACAGCTGGCACCAGGCAAAGCCACAGGAAGGGTCTCCTCTAAGAGCCTTCTGTGTGCTGCGTGGAAAGCCAGACGTGGCCCCAGGGTCTGCATGTTTTAACCCAGAAATGGGTGTAAGTGGTGGACAGTCACACGCAGAGTGAAAACCACAGTGTAGGAGTGAGGTGAGTCCCAGGCCCCATGAGGCTAACTGAGGTGACTGGCCAAGCGGTACAGCGCCGTGGCCCTGTGGTCTGGTGGTTTGTGGGGGCAGCGATTCGTCGCTAGTTGTTCTGCGCACACCCGCCATGTCCCACCCATCCATTCACCCCTCACATCCGTGCGCACCCGCTGTGAGCCAGGCTCACAAACGCAGCAGGGCCCCTGCCCGGCGCTGCCAGAGGGAAATCACCGCATGGACAACTGAAGGGCCACAGTGGCCTCCGGCCTCCCCTGTGCTGCGAAGAGAGCAGAGCAGCACTGAGGGCTCTCTCCGACGGAGAACCTCAGAGGGCGACCCTAGCTGCCCATGCGACAGCCAAGGCCCTGGGCAGGAAGGCGTGGAAGGGCAGAGGTGATGTGGACGCTGGGACGCCGTCCAGGAATAGGGCCGGGCCGCCGCGTCTCCTGAGACCCAGCAGAGCGCCGGATGACGGAGCTGCCTTACTGTTGACCAGGGTCCTCGGAAAGGGGCACTTCCTGGTCAGAGAAGCCAGGGCGGGAGATGTGCGCACAGAACGCTGGGGCCTCCTCGCAGCAAGCCTGAGGCTGAGGACTTTGCAAACGAGTGGCCGCAGGCAGCTCGCGGATGTCCTCCAGCAAGGGACGGCCATGCGCACTGGGCAGAGCTGCCTCGGCTACGCCAGGACTGCGTCGGACTCACAACGGCCACCGCTAACTGGACAATTCTGAACCGTGCGGGAAGAGACAGTACAGATGACACCTGGTGGGCGTTCCTTTGTCACAGCTTCTCTTGGAGTTTAGGGCCGTGTCAGCCCGGCTGAGTGAACCGAGAGACGGAATTGCTGTCTCTTCCCGAGGAGCCCCGAGGGGAAGAAAGGCTGAGATGCGAGAGAACCGTCTGCCATTCGGAGGCAGCGGTCTCTCCGAGGTGGTAGCCTGGCATCAAGTCCGACCAGGAGAGAACGAATCCCGCCCTCTGGCCCCGTGTTCCGACTGGTCGCTGTCAGCCGTGTGGCTTTCCTCATGTCCATTTAGAATGCAGATATGGGGAACTGTTTCTGTGCTTTTGCAACCAAGGTTCTTTATGGCGAAAGGGCTGTTGACATCCTGATCTATCCACCCATTTTGTGTTACTGTAACAAAGCATGCTGGGCTGCATACTTCATAAAGAAAAGGGTTTTATTTTGGCAAATGGTCCTGGAGGTCCAAGGCCTTCTAGAGATGGCCTTCCTGCTGGCCAATTCCCAGGCTGTGCTCATTGCACGCGGCTAGAACAGGAAGTGTGCGAGCGTGGGGTCCCTTCTAGTCTCTTCCTTTCTTTTAAAACCAGTAGCGTGCAGTCTTGGGCTTCATCCCCTGACCTGGGCCTAACCCTTGAAAAGGCTCCATCTCTAAACTGTGCAAGGTGATCAGGTTTCTGGCCTCTTCGTTGTCCACAGTAGGGCCGCAGTTTCAACCCAGAAAGCCTGGAGAGACGCACTGAAGCCGTTCCCAGCCCCAGCACCCGCGGCTGAGGGAAAGGCACGCCGTCAGCTGACGTGCTGCTTCACTTGGGGCGAAGGCTGACAGCTCTGAGCCCAGAAGCTCCCAGAGGGTCTGACAGACAGAAATGCGGGGATCCTGTGCAGGCCTCAGCCCGAGGGACAGCATCAGGTCACTCTGCAAAGGCAGAAGGGTTGAGGCTGCTCGCGCCCGAGGCCTGGCTGCCTCTCTGTCTGCCTCTTGCTGTGCGTCCTGCCCCACACTGACTTCCGGGCTGCCGGCATCCAAACCTGGACACTGGTGACCTATTATGTCCACTCACCTGACCTTACTAGTGGTCAAGTTTCTAGAAACACTGGAGAATGGGTAGGGCGTAACTGTGTGCTATTTCCTTAAACCCTGCTGTTCTGTGTGGCTATTTATATCTCCTTCTCCCAAAGCTGTGCCAGCAGGGCGAGACAGTGGTCACAGGCCACCAGAGGTGTCCGGCGCGGTCTTTCTCAAATATCCCTTGGGCTAGGTCTAAGTCCTCCCCTTAAGTCGAAGTTACTCTGTACTGAAATGTTTCAAAAAGTAGCTGTGATAATGAAAGCCTAATTCAGATGGTGGAAGTGAATGGGAGTTCACAGCAATGAGCGTTACAGACATCAGATTCTCACCGAAAAGAACACAATGTACAAAAGAGTAAATATTTATAAACAGCAAGCAAATACAGAAAATAAGAGCTCACTTTCTCTGGTATGTTTTAAAAAGCAAACTACCTGAATTTCCGTGTCTTTCCTATGAACTGCCTGTGACTGTCAACTCAGTCTGTCTTCCCGGAAGCGCCCACTGAATGGGCACCATGTCTCGGCTCAGACCCGGCTCTCCCGGCTCGGGGCTCCTTGCTGAGCTTGCCATGCAGAGTCCTGCCGGAACCAGGAGCCGATGGCGCTTTGTCCTGCCGGTCTCCATGACTAGCACCTCCCGAGCACTCGGGGCCCTCAGCATAGGGCACCAGCCGGCCAGCCCGCCCACGTGGACCCTCACACCTCTACCGTGGCCCCGCCTGCAGCGAGAAGCCAGGTGCTCTGAACCCCCCCCCCCAGGGTTTTGACTGCACTGGCTACTTCTGTCCAGGTAGCTCCCTGGGGTGTGGGCACCTCAGGTCTCCCTGACGCAAAGGCTGGAGGACAGAGTCAGTTCTCCAGGGCTGTGCCCAGAGCGAAGGCACATATGCCAGCCAGTGCTGGCACCCCAAGGAGACATATGGGCTGTGAGGCTCAGGGGAGTCCTCCGCCCTCGGATAGATGGTGCAGAGAGGACGCACCGCCACTCCTCAGACGCTGCCCGCGTTCTGGAGTGGCACGAGCCGCCAGGAGCCTGCAGAGGGGAGTGGGCGTCCCGGGCCCTGTGGGAGCAGGTCCCCAGCGTCACAGACCTCCCTTACCTCCCGTGCCAGTGGACGCCCTCACTTCCGAACTGGTACCATCTTTAAAGTGCCTTACAGGCTGAGAGGAGGCAGTCCACATGAGCACTGCCCGCCAAACACACTGAACCTTTCCCGTGTGACTTTCACCTATTTTGTGCCGTGCCCCCTATTGGGTTTATGAGGACGTCTCACCTTCCGGGCATTAGGGGAGAGAACGTTGTCCTGCTACTCACGGGCAGCCCAGCACCGATCCCAAAGTATGACAGCAGATGCCGCCTCGTACCCCCACCAGGCACCTGCTACCCTGAGTCTCGCTCCGTCTTCACTTCACTCCAGGAGCCGGTGCTGCCCCTGGCTGGTCGAGGAGACTGATGAGGGCGGCCAAGGGCATGACACTGCTCCCACTGGAATCATGGGACACGGGATTTGAACCTGAAAGTGTCCGTTGCAAAGCCGCTTTGATTCTCCAGCCCAATGGGGGGGGGGGTTACTTGGATGCCCACAGTGCATCCATACACCTTCCCGGCAGTAGGACTGCACTGCCCTGCGATTCTAAACAGACCTGGCCGGTCAGCTCGGCCTCTGCCTCCGGGCAGGCCCTCCCCATCTCCCTGCCAAGCGGATAGGCCCGAGCTGCCAAGGCAGGAGTGTGATGCCCGGGTAGGAACCATCCAGCCCAATGGGGGAGCCCTGTGCTCCCCAACTGGTGGGAGGAGGGGAAGGAAGCCCTGCCTGGAGCCAGGAAGTCAGAGGGCAAAGTACAAACACGAGGAAGCGGCAGCCAGTGAGAGCCAGTGAGTCACCGGGCTTCCTAGCTCTGACCTTCAGTGGAAAAATCGAGTCTTGGACGGAAAGGGTGGGGCCGCCTGCGCCCCGAACAACCGCTGCCAGAAAGTGGAAGAGCTTGATTTCTCCCACCCACAGCTCCAGACGTGCAGGAGGGAGCCCTGTGCCCATGGGCATTTCCAGCCCTGGTTGGGGGGTTGCTGAGGGAAGCCAGCTCGTGTCAGCAGCCAGGAGGGGACCCCCACTTCTCCAGGCTCCTTTGGGGTTCATCAGAGTTCACTGGGCCTGGTGGCTGCACCCCTGGGTGGCCGGGACCCAGGCTGAGGCAGGCACAGGGCACCTCGTCCCTCCCGTCAGCTTCCCGGAGGGCGCAGAGCTGACACAGGCCCTGCCTTCCTGTCCGTCTTTCTAGCCTCTTTCTTTACTCCGAGGCCACATTAGGGCAGTGAAGGTACACTGTGGGCACAGAGTCCCCGAGAGCCCGGCTGCCTGGCACAGGCCTGAAGCTCTTCTGTCCGGGAAGTTCCTGCAGTGGAGGAAGGAGCCCCGGGGCCCCGGCGGGAAAGTGCTGAGCTTTGGTGCCTGTGTCCCCATCAGCAGCACTAGAGGTGTGCATGGGGCTTTTGTGGTACAAATGAAATGAGATAAAAAGGAGAGTCTGTGAGTTTTGTTTTGAGTAAAAGCACAGCACAATGGAGTCATTGCCCTGTGTTTGTGGGGTTCCTCTTACTGAGGCTGGAACCATGCTAGACCCTGGCCAAGGGAAGGAAAGAGAAGTCAGGAGCTCCCGAGGCCAGCCGTCTCCCTGCTGTGGTGGAGGGGGCTCTGGATGGGCGTTTCTAAATTATTTCAGTTTTAAACCCGATTACAGGTGCTGCACTTTTTAACTTTCTGTTTGAAGAGACGTAATCTCTTTGCATTCTGGGATGGCACAGGAAACGAGAGGCCCATGGCCCGTATGACTCGGGCCGACTGTACAGGTTTCTTTTCTGCTCTGTCTCTTCTTCTGCGTCCAAACAACTACCATTTGTGTCTGGGCGTTTGGTGCAGTGATCTTCCACGTGGACGCCTAGCCACACACTCAGGCGGCACAGGGCCTCCAGGCAGGGCCCAGCGAGCTGGCGAGTCTCGAGGAGCTCGGCCAGCACAGCGCTGTGACGGGGCTGGAGATGATGGCAGGTGAAGAAGGGGGCAGCTGGCTGGACCAGGCATCCTCAGCGCACAGGACCCTGGATCCCAGGTCTGTCCCGCCACTCCAGTGCCAGACCTGGCACCCGGGACAGGCGCTGTCCTCGAATGCGCTCTGTGAATCAGTGACACTGACGTGCTGGCTTTGTCTTCACTGAAGATGCTCAGCAGTGCTTTCTTGCCTGCATCTTCTAATGGCTGTTTCTGTGCGGCCTAAACCCCTTGAACGTCGCCTTCCGCAGGTGTCGCACAGAGGTGAGTTTGCTGACAGGAAGTGGCAGTTCTACCAGGACGGTGCAGAGGCGTGAAGCCGCGCGTCCAGGGTCCGGTGTTTCCAGCTGTCCTCAAAAGGACAAACACTCAGCTTTGAAAACTGCTTCCTGGTTCTTAAAGGAGAGCACGGTGGCAAGTGGAAGGAGAGGCGGGGTACATGCCGGGCTATATTTCTTTGGCACTGACGTTTCATCAGGGACCACGGCTCTAAAAGATGGCTGTGCCTTCTAATGGCCAGGGCTTTGCTGCCGCAGTGGCCAGAAGCGTAGAGACGTGTAAAGTGGATTTCTCGGTACATCGAGCACTGAATGTCCCGCTCTGTGCCGCTGCCGTGATTGATGTTCACTTCTGAGGCTCCTTCCTGGCTTCCTTCCTCGGAGGGCGGCACCAAACAGTAATTTCAGGAGGGAATTGGCCTGCGTGGCCCTCGCTAGGCAGTGGCACGCCAAGGGCATTATTGGGGTGCGGGAGTCAGCAACCGGACATGGCACCAGTGAATAACAGTTTAAAAAATACTATTTTTTCCTGCTATGTGCAGATCCCTAGAGTTTAAAGGGTGTTTAATTTGCACTATGGATGTGATTTTGGGAAGGTTGTTATAAAATGCAATTTTCAAACCCCACTTTGAGCTTCTTCAGCCTCGTGTTTCCTTTAATCCTCCATTGATGGCGCTTATACTTCTGCCTCTCACCCGCACCCCTTGGCCTCTGGAGATCTGAATGAGCTGTGGGCAACCCTGGCGTGCCCACGCCCTCATGCCGGCGGGAGCGGAAGCAGGCGGTGCTGGTGAGGGGCGGAGAGGAGTGGCGGTGACTCCAGGCTGGAGAAGTTAGCAGCGGTCTAGGCCCCTAAGCCGTCCAGGCCTGTGCGTCCTCGGGAGCCCATCAGGCCCGGTGTGAGGTCGCCAGATCCACCGCTCCGCGGGGCAAGTTGACGTGCGCAGAGGTAAACTGCCACGGCGAGGCCCAGCACCCGGGCGGGAGACAAGGCTGCCAGGCTCCTCGCCCACGCAGCCCGCTCTGCTCTTTCCAGGGCACCCGAGGCCCGGCCCTCGTCCTCAAGAGCTTCAGGAACCCGCTCACTCCCAGGCACATGAGCTTTCCCTCGCCTTTATCCCTGTGGCTTTCCAGGGGGCTGCTTCCCTAGACGTGACACAGCAGCTGTTTCAAAGGGGCCTTTGCTGAGCTGCTTGTTAAATGCCCACAGGACATGACCAGTTTTCTGAGGTCTCCAAGGTCTGTCCCTGTGGGCAGAAGGAAAGCCCGGGCGGCCCCAGCAGCAGGCACCACAGGTGCGTTCTAAGGCACGCCAGGCCCGGTGGCCTCCCCAGCATTTCAGGTGGGAGCCCCACTTCCTGCTCCTAAGAAGAGAGCGCGGCCGCTGCGCCCCAACTCGAGCCTGCGTGGGCACAGATCTGAGTCACGTCGGACGTCCCCCTCCTCTGTGACCCCTCGTTTTTCAGATCCTTTCAAGTTTCCCTCTTTGCATTTCTCCTGGTTTCCTCTCAAGTTTCCCTGCCATCAGAAGCAGGAGCTGCAGCTGCCGAAGCCCTTCAGGCTGTGATGTATTTATTTCTGTAAAGTTTAACAGCAAGGCCTGGTGGTAGAGCTGAGGTCACGTGACAGCTGTGACGAATGTAAACATTTAGAGGGTTCTGCGACAGCAGTCACGTGCTTCCAAAATATCCTGATTTCTACTGATGAAAATGTTACAGGTACTGCTAGACCTGGGGTTTGTTGCCTAGATTCATAGTGAGAGGGTCGCTGAAAATAAAGCTGTGTGGTTCAGTGGCCCCTTAGTCCGACTGTTTGGTGGGCTGTGTCCCACCCTGCGCACGCGCCTGTTCTGGCTTCTGACGAGGACACTGGTCGTGTGGATTGGGCTCCACCCCACTGACCTCGTTTTGGGGTTCACTGAGTTCAGACCTCGACACGGCATGTGGGGCAGGTGAGCCTCCCAGTCGCACGTGGTCCTCACCCACCCCAGGAGCTCGTGACTGTTCCTCGAGAAGGTCGCCTCAGCGAGGGGGTGGCCTGTGCCCTCCGTGCCTCTGCACACTAAGTGCTGGCTGCTCAGTCGTCCTGGGGGCAGACTGCCTAGTGAGCGCTCCCTTGGCCTCGGGACACAGCCTTCCCGGGTGCAGACATGGCTTTCCTCTCTATCTGAGACGCTGAGCCCCGCCGGAGACCAGCCTGCCCTCGTCCGTGGGCTGAACGTGGCTCGTCTGGTTTCCACTGACGGCTCAGAGTTCTGATGCACGGGGCAGCTGGGTCTGCTGGGAGGACGCCGGAGCAGTGCTCCCCAAATGCAGCTGAACCCTGCCTGCCGAACTACACGACGCACCAGGGCACTTAGACGGGGTTCTGAGGCTGTCCATGCAGCAGTGCCGGGAGGACAGAGCCCCGCCCCCGGGCGCCCGGGCTCTCTCGGAGCTGAGCTCCCCATCCTGGGCTTCCGCTCCCCAGTCTCCTCCTGCTCACCGCTGTGAGGGTCGGAGGCCGGAGACTTGCTGGAGCGCGGCTCCGTGGAGGCTGGAAGGCCTGGCCCTCGGAAGGAGCCCGGTCTTTTGTTTCACCTGCCTGGCCGAGGGTTTGCTTGTCAAACGGACCCCGTGTTACTCTGGAAAAAATGCCTGGGGCTGACAGAGCGTCTCCGTAACCCGAGGGAGAGGCCTGTGGTGCCGTGTCCCGGTGGGGTCCCTGGCTCACGTGTCCCGAGGCTGCCTGCCGTCTCTCGGGTGGCCCTGGGGTGTGGCCTGGCGACAGGGAAAGTGCAGGGAGCAGCAAGTGCTGGCGCTGCCAGGGCGGCATCCAGGGGACTTGGAGGACTCCAGAGGTCTCCAGATCTTCATGCCAAAATTCCTGGGGCACCAACTGGACGGTGCGTGGCTGTCTACTGCCCCGCTCACCCTGCGGAGGGTCCTTTCCCACCCTTCCGCGCCTCTCCCTGTGGGAAAGCCACGGACTCGAATCTGGATGCTACCCAGCCACCTCTGGGTGCCCACATGTCCCGGAGAGTAACTTGGGGTCTTTATAAGGTCTGAAAATGTCTGCCTAGCAGAGCTTCAAGGCTCTGCAAGCAGAGCAGAGACCAGCCCGTGGTCCCCGGCTGGCCTGGGCATGGAGCGCAGGAGGCTCTGGGCTCGGTGAGGGTGAAGGCACAGGTGACCCCGGACCCCTCCCTGTGCCCAGTGAGGCCAGCGGGCGCTGAGGACGCAGCTACTTGCACGAGGCCCTGCTCTGAGCCCAGGGAAGCCAGGAAACTGGCCAGCGGGAAGGCTCCCCAGTACCCCGCACCCAGGCTGCCGCGTAAGGATGCAGTTGGCACACGCCCCAGGACACCAGCTACCTCCGAACGCCAGCAGCATTTTATGAGCCTTTAGAATTGTGTTGTACCAGTCCATTATGAATTATTGAAAGAACATTGCATATTTATAGCAACTTCTTAATAGTTTAATAATTTATTCATCCCTTATGGGCCCTTTGGTCTGTTTCTTTTAATTGTTAGGGGAAAGAGTCTTTTTAGCGCTCGCTTCACGGGGCGACTCCTTCACAGCAGTCCTCCGGGATTCTACAGTAGCTTCCCACACACCCGTCCAGGCCTGAGCAACCAGGGGTGAAGAGACCTGCCCCGTGGGAGCGGAGGCGCCCCCTGCTGGCCGCCGGCCCCGTCCGCACCCTGGGAGTCACCACCGCACAAGCATTCTGTACTGGGATTTCATGGGCTGGGGATGGGTTAGCGGCTAAGAAAGCCCCGCGGCGTCTGTAAAAGAGAAAATGCCCCTGTGTCCCCAAGGCGCTCCCCAATCAGGAGCACCCTCCTCATGAGAAGCGCCCTCGGCCTTGAAGGGGTCACTCACGTCCCCGCAGACTTTGTGCCTTTCTCTGGTGACCAACGGAAATCGGCAGAAAGAGCAGGAACTCAGGGAAGGAAAGGAGAATCTCAAAAGCAAGACCGGGCCCTTTAGAAGTAAGATCCACAGTCTGCAACTCCAGCTGCGGAGGCCGAGCAGGCCGTGCGCGTCCTGGCGAGGACAGAACAGCGGCTGCGCGTCTTCGTCGGAGTAAGTGCGCGGGTATCGCACGAGTCACCTTCCTGTTGCTAGGACGAAACACCTGGCTCCTCATTACAGGAAGAGAGGCTGGATTTGGGCTCCAGTTTCGGCCGGTTTAGTCCGGGGTCCGCCTCCTCAGGCAGCAGTGGCCACTGGAAGGGCCTGGCGGGAAAGCTCACACATCATGGCAGCCAGGAAGGAGAGGCCAAGGGTGGCGAGGGGTGGAAACGTACCCTTGTAGGCCACACGCCCGGAGACCCACCAGCCGGGCCGCACCCCCGAAAGAGATGCTCTTGGAGGACATTTTAGTTCCCAGCATCACATGCGTGCGGTCCCCTTTGGCGCTGAGCTAGACTGTTTGTCATGACTGACACGACACATTATAAGGACGTGAGCTTCTGCATATGATGAGCTACCTTTGAGCCTGTCAGATTCTGCTCACCCCCACTTTCTGAGCCCTCCAGATTTTTAGAGAAATACAGCAAGAGGCCCGCAAAGAAACCAGCTCTCACGGGCCACTGCCATGAGCTGCGGCGGGGAAGTAGGTGGATTTTCCTGGGAGGTTTTATTCAGCCTCAGAAGTGGCCTCAGCGAGGCCCCAGCCTAAATCCCCGCCCTCGGCTTTATTGTTTACATCATTTAAGATTCAACTCCCAGTTCACCACTGCTCCCAAGAGCGCCTTGAAGATGTACTTAGCCTCAGCTTCCTCAGAAGAGGAAGGAGCGACTTTTGGTAACGTTCAAGGCCCACCTGGAGGAAGAGCGCTTGCTCCAGCGCTCGGGGTGGCACCTCTGCCAGGGGTGCAGCCCAGCCAGATCACCAGGGACTGAGAATAAAGCCACGTACCTCTGCCACCCCAGCTCACTGACCTCTGCAGAGCACTGTGCCAGGTACTGAACATACGGCACGTCCGCTGTCGCCTGTGCCCTTGAGGGCAGCCAAGAAGCAGAGGCCTCTGCCACACCATGGCATGGGAAGTCCTCAGGGCAACACAGCTGGGGAAGCGTGAGGTGAGGCAAAGCAGCGGGAAGGTAACTCGCAGCCCGCCTGGCACTTACAGCGGCTCAGCTGCCAAGGTCGCCAGGCACAGGGAGTGTGAGTGGTTCTTCACCGGAAGTAAGCGCTATTGATCTTGCAAAGCTGTGTCCCGGCTCCGGTGCCACACAGTGATCCCGGTGTGATTGCGGCACGATTTCAACGTGATCTCGGCGCGGTGCCCCTTGAGAGGTGCTGTTCACAGCCACAGGCGCACCCGTGAGCCCAGCCTGCCGCGGGACCCTGAGCCCTGGGCCGACTCGGGCTCTCTCTGCAGTGATTCTCCCTCAGTGGCCAGCAGGAGACGGCAGTGGTCAGGAGGGGCCCCCTCTTCTTACTTTTCTAGTTTTGTGTTCAAAGAGTGGAAGACGGGTACAAGGCTCTGCCGCCGCAGCCACGTCTGAAGGCGAGATGCAGGGAGTGTTTGTGCTTCGGTCCCAGATAATCCTGTTAGGCCTCTGAGCCCTGACGCTGAGCGGTCGCGACCCTGGCCCGTCCCTTCGCTTCTGACGGGTGTGTTAGCGCCCCACTCACAGGCGACGTGCTGCTGGAGGGACTGGGGCGAGCCCGTAGCGTCGTGGGGTGCTCTGCATGCTGGTTAAGAGCCGCAACTCAATGGTGATGTTTAAGAAAAGGTCACCTTCAAGCCAGAGGTCCGCGGTGCGGAGGATGAGGGCGTGTCGCTCCTGTCTGCTGAGTTAGCAGCTCTCGGGGCGTTTGGCACGCGGCCAGGAGCGTCCACAGCTCCTCCTCCCCACGGAGCCGGAGACCCGAGGCCCGGGAGGAGGGCTGGGCTCCCGGCCGGACTGCGCGCTCCGGGCAGCTCCGCGCGAGCTTCGGGAAGCCGCAGGCCCTCTGGGGTCACCTGTGGATGGACATGATAGTCCCTACCTGGCTGGGTCGGCAGGGTCCCGAACAGTCATCCAGGAAGCTCTTAACTCAGACCCCGGCCCTTGTCGGTGACTGATAAATCGTGGCTTTTACCACCGAAAAGACTGTCTCCGTCCTCGAGAGATAAACGGCACCATCCGTGCGTTGAAGCCGCGTCCTTCCTCTCCGTGGACACCGTGCTCTAGAACTTTGCGGGCGTTTACGTGAATGGGAGAGAGGAGAGCGTCTGTGGAAAATGACCTGGACCCCTGGGGCCCAGCGTGGAAGCACTGAGGTGCCAAGGCCTCTGTGAGAGGGGCTCCCGGCGGCACCTGCTGCCGCCTGACTCTCGTCTGACCCACACACGACACGGCGCGGCTGCGTGTGTCCCACACGTGACTCACCACCCAGTTCCTGCGGGCGCTGGGGGGAGTCCGCGCTGACAGCTGGTGGAGGGAGGAGGGGAGAACCCTGCGGCGGGCGGGGGATGGGCTGGAGCTTGCAGTGGACGCCGTGTCTCGGCCGCAGCCTGGAGCCGGGAGCCGAGTGAGCATGAGCTGCAGTCGGCGCCCCCGGGACCACCGGCCCACAGAGCTGCTGTCCGCATGCGGAAGCTCCCTGCAGGGCGGCTGGAGGTGATGACCAGCTGGTCCCGGCGCCAGGTGGCCTACAGCCCGGAAGATGCCGTCCCAGGGCCCTCTCTGGGCCAGGACGGTCTGTGAGCAGTCTGTGACGTGTCACAAGAAAGGCCAAGAGAGTCGAAAAGCTGTCAAGTCACTGAAGTCATTTTTAGTCAGTGACACGCTGGAACGGTGGGGCCGCCAACCCTGGCCGCGTGTGGGCAGCGCCCTCTTCTGGCTGCAGCGTGGCAGTGCAGTGCGGGGCTCGCTCTGTTTTGCCTCCAGGCCTGTCTTAAAGCGGACCTCGCGGGCAGACTGGGCCGTGGGAGGGGGGGATGCTGTCATTCCCCCAGCAGCGCCCAGCGGAGCGGTCCGGTACAAGCACAGTGAAGCAGCCCGACAGGCCTCAACCATGCCTTCCCTTGCCCGGTGAAATGGGCGAAAGCAACTGCATAGCTCGGGTGGTGCCCCAGTCTGCTGGGACTCCAAGTCAGCCCTCCAGCCTCTGCCCAGAGCCCTTCCGCAGTGCCAGCCGCAAAGTGGGGCCTTGCTATGGCAGTGAGGCCGGATCATGGGTGGGTGTGGCCACTGTGTGGGGAACATGGCACAGGACCCCTAGCACGTGTCCCGGGGATGCCCTGGGCACTGCCCGGTGGGAGGGAGGCAGACCTTGGGCACAGCGGTGGCATTGCCTGTGTGCACTGCTGTGCAAGGTGTGTTTTTTTTTGTTGTTGTTGTTTTTTTTGAGACAGGGTCTCGCTTTGTAGTTCAGGCTGGCCCTGAGCTCACTATGTAGCCCAGGCAAGCCTCCAACTCAGCAATCCTCCTGCCTCTGCCTCCCGAGTGCTGGGATGACAGGCGTGAGCCACCATACCTGGCACTGTGGTATGTGGTATTGATTGCTGGTGGGCGTGAGTCTCCGCGCCCAGCATTTTACGTGGTTACCGGGGATCGAACTCAGGACCTTGCACTTGCGAGGCAGGCACTGGAACCACTGAGCTAAATCTCCGGCCCGCAAGGTGTGCATTTTAAGTCGTGGATTTGAAAGAGTTTGAAAAAACAATACTTGGACTTTTGCTTAATTTTTTAGTATTTACTTATTTGCTTTAATATTTAATTGAATATAAAAATTTAATATTGACTTGTGTGGCTTTTACTATTTACCAATGCCAGGTTCCTTTCGAAAGAGCTGGCCACCCACAGCCAGCCTCTGCTGCAGGCCCCTGTCAATGGCTCCCTCTCCTCCCTGGCAGGAAGTTCGTCCCCAACACCCCACCCCGTGCCCTGCACCCCGCAGCCACACCGGGCAGCCCCCTCTGTGCGGCCCCTGACACTGCTGTGAGCCCTGACTTTATGCCCACAGCAGCCGGACAGTGGACGGAGTAGCCCTTCCTGCACAGTGACAGCCTGTGGGTCAGGGCCTCGTGGGCCCCAGAATCCGACCACAGTCCCAGGGAGCTCGGCTGGGGAAGAAGGGATCTTCCCCTGAGCCTGGGGACCATCTCCTCAGGCCCCAGAGCAGCAGGGCCAGGCTGTCTGCCTAGGGCGGGGCCACACGCATCCCCGAGTCGCTGTGAGAGGGAGCAGCACCCCGCCCTGCTGGGCCCCAGGCCCTGGAGGGGCTCACTCCCAACAGGCGTGAGCAGGGCCGTCCAGAGACTCTCAGGCAAAGCTGGCAGTGGCTGCAGGACAGGCCTCGGGCCCACCAAGTTCAGACCCTCCCGGAATCTCACGTGGGCTTGCGGGCTGGGCCCAGGGGGCAGTGGGCAAAGGAACAGTGCAGCTTATTAACCTGCGTGTGGAGAGAGCGCTCCACGCCCCACAAAGCGCCCTCCCACGGTGCAATCGCAGAGTCTTTCTGAAGGAGGGTGGGAGGCTGGTCTCAAGACCGGGGCGGCAGCTTCTCGGGGTGCCCTGAGGAGACCCCAGGGCTGAGAGCCAGTGGCAGCAGGGGTCACTCCAGTGAGCCTGTTTATCCCAGCCAGCCGCTGCTGGGCCAAGGAGACCGCCCTCCCCAGAGAACCTTCACCCGTCACCGCAGGGAGAGGCCAGCAGACAGCACCTCCCGAAGCACAGCCCCCCATTGGAGATGCCGAGCTCAAATCCTCCAGGTGCGAAGGGCCTAACTGGGACAAACTTCCTCCCCTCCGGCCGCTGCAAGTCCCACGGCTAAATCACACTCAGAAGAAAAACCTGAAGCCGGTTAACCATACAATAAGCATTCGGTGAAAGCCAAATAGCTCCAGGGATTGTGCTCCTGTGCTGCTCAGTGAGGCTTACGTGCCTTCTTTTCCTGGAGTAACAGAAACTACTTGGGGGATTTCCGGTGTGTGTGAGATGTAGCAGCCTCTGAACTTTCTCAGTGCTGACGGGGGTGTTTGCCTGCGGCTGACGCAGCTGGACACACAGCTCTGAGTGGCTCCTGCAGCCAAGCATGGGAGGCCCGATGTGCTCCGCTCCAGGTCCACCTACCCCTCTGGCCGGGCTGGGAGCCGGTGTCCACCGGTCGGGCCTGCTGGTCTGCGGCAGGTTTGCACTCAGGTAAAGTCTGAGACAGGCCACATCCAGGCAGGAGGACACGCGTGTCCCTGCAGGGTGCTTGGAGACCCCATCTCAGAACAGCAGCAGCGTGTGTGTACGACAGAAAGGGCCAGAGGACCAGAGGACCAGCGGGCAGAGCTCAGCACCAGGAGGCAGGTCTCGCACAATGCCAGTGCCCCTCAGCTCTGCGGCACTGTGGGGACTCACTATCTTCACAAAGGCCTGGCACCAAGGTTCTGGGCAGAGAGGCCAGCAGGCATGGTGCTGGCATAGGCTCTGACATCTCCAGATGGGCACTGCTGGGCACCCAGGCTTCCGCCGGCTTCAGGGCTTTGTCATTAAACCCACACGGATGGTCTCGCCGGGTGTAGAAGTCTAAGGACGGGCAGCACCCTCAGGCAGTTCGCCCACTGCTCGCTACAGTCCACTTTGTCACTCAGCCTAGACAAAGTTCTGGAAAGGGGCCACTGGCTGTGGAAATCTAACAGACAGGAAGGGTCTCCCCGACCCTCTCTGTCCGCGCTGGATGCACACCCCGAACCCAGCCCAGCCTGGCGCACGGCCGCTGCCTCCCGCCCCTTCGAATGCCCACTCACCACCTCTCCTCCTTCTCTTCCAGCCCCCCCAAACCCACCGTGTTCATCTCCGGCGTCCTCGCCCGGGTAAGAGCCATCACCGCCGCGCCTCCTCAGGGGACACAGGGCCCTCGTCCCAGCCTCTGCCCTGGGAATCACGGGGCCCACAGCCAGGCAGGGCCACAGAGTCGGGACCCGGGCTCACTGGCCCTGGGCCAGGAATCACATGACCCAGGCTGGGCGCTTTCCGCACAAGAGCTGCGGTCAGGACACACGAGTCAGCACCCTGTATAAAGTGGGGTGGCCCACGGCGTTCACTGGGTCTCCCTGTGGCCACTCTGCTCTGCCGGTTCCTGGACCACACTGAGGTCTAAGGAAATGTCACCGCTGGGCTCAGTCACGGAAGGGGCCGCAGCCCCGCCTCCCAACAGCAGTCTGACAGTGCTGTCAGCCCCGTGTGCGAACGTCCGTCCGGGTCCGCGCCCTTCCCGCCCAGGCACCCCACGGCAGGCACAGAAGAGCACGGCCAGCCCCCTCCAAGGCCAGGAGGCGCACCCCACATCCCTGTGCCTGCCCACCATGCCAGACCCCACAGTATGGATGATGCATGAGACCCTGCCATGCCCCCGTCCACACACTCAGAAAAGTAGCCCTGGCAAGGCAAGCTGCCAGCACCCAGCCTGTGCCGAGCAGTGGTGTGGCGTGCGTGTCTTGCCACACGGGCAGAGCCATGAGCTCCCCACCACGTGGGGGCATGGCAGGTGGAATCCCGGCTCTACGGGGAGCTCCTGGCACAGAGAACCAGCTCCTCGTGCCCCACCTTTAGCCCGTTACCCATCTGCACCCCCTCCCGTACCGCAGGAAGCCGGGGACACAGGCTGGGGCTTCCGCACGCACTAGTCTGTCTGCTCACGGGACGGCCGGTGCCTTCATGTCTCCGCACAGGGCGACAAAGACTTCCCCCCGGCGGCCGCGCAGGTGGCGCACCAGAAGCCCCACGCCTCCATAGACAAGCACCCGTCCCCCAGGCCCCAGCACATCCAGCAGCCGCGCAAGTGATGTGGCGGAGTCCGGGACGCAGCTCGCCAGCAGCAGCGCGGGCGCCGCCCCCCACACCGCGGGACGCCTCCGCCTGTGGCACTGTCTTCGGAAGGGCTCTCTGGGAGGCCTCGGCCCTTCCTGGCTTCCTGCCTCTGTCTGCGTCTCAAACTAGCGATGGCTAAGCCCACAGCGTCCCTTATGGGAGCGCCAGCGGAGGGCGCTGTACCCCGCAGCCGTGCCACTCGCGCGTTGCCAAGACCCGATTAAAAAGCTGCCTTTCACACTCAGTTTGAATTCTGTCTCAGCAGTCGCCTGCGGTCCCCAACCCCAGGGGCTACGCCTGGGAGCCCGGGAAGCTGAGGGAAACACGGTCCCTTCCTGCTTTAAAGAGAGTAAGAAAGGAGGGGCAGAGATGGCAGGTTTCAGAAGCGGCCACCAGAGGCGCCCTCCGGGCGGGCTCCCGTATCCCTCCCTGTGGGCAAGGGGTGGCGGGGGCCAAGCGCTCGGACTACCAGAGGACCTGTCCGCCCGCGGAGGCTGCTCAGGAGTCTCAGGCCAGGCAAGCGTGGCCTCCCCTCCAAGCCCGGCCCGCGGGGACAGCCCGACGGCCTTGTCCTCCCGCCTCAGAGCTCCGCTGGGCTCTGCTGGGGATCGTGGACGAGACACGATTCCGGGACCCTCGGCTGGGAGCTGAGCCCTGGAAAGAGCGGATTCAACGCCACAGTCCCCCACGCGGGCACCTGGCCGTGCCTGGGCCCTCGCCGTGCAGCGTGCCACGCTCGCTCGGCGATTCTCCTCCTGGGCCTGGCCGCAGCGCGCCCCGCTCCCCGGAAGCCGAGGCCTCCGCCAGGCGTCGAGACCCTCGGAGCTGCTCGGGCAGCTGCAGCCAGTGCGCTCCGGCCGCAGCAGCATCCGTGCAGCTCCAGGACTTCGAGCCCTGGAGGGGGCCTGGCCTCCACGCCGTGAGGAGCGCGGCCCAGCTGAGAAGGGTCCCGAGAACCAACCCCCGGGAGGGCGGGGCCCTGCGCGCAGTTCTCACTGACTATGAGTCTCAGTGACCGAGGAGCCGCCGGGGAAGCCCTCAGGCCACGCGCAGGGAAGGGCGCGCACAGGCAAGGCGGGGCACCTTCGCCGCAGAGCCCGGAACTCCCATGGCCCCGAGCTCTGCGGCTCTGTGCCCCGAGGGGCGGTCCGTGGGCCGCTGGGTATGCGGCTTCCTTTGCTGGCGTCCAGAACAGCAGCGATGCTAACGGAGCACCTGCGTTTGTCCTCCAGGCCTGCTTCTCCTCCGGTCCGGAGGGTCCCGTCCACATGTTAACAGGGCTGCCGGATGGTTCCAGTCAAATCACAAACGTGCACACGTGATGGGTATTTGCAAAACTCGTTTCCCAGACACACGCAGAACTGCTGGGCACCTGGCAACCCCAGCACAGTCATCCACTGAAAATGTCGGAAACCACGGACGCCTAACACAGCAGGTGGGCGCGCTCGGCAGCCGGCCCGGCTAGGCGGGCGCTCGGGAACAGGTGCAAAGAGGACTGATAATCAGCAGCCGGCCGGCCGGGGGGGCATTTCAGATCCAAGACACTCACCGCGGCTCAGCTTCTGCAGCCTGAGGGAGGAGACAAGGGCTACTCACTCGGAGACACTTATTCCCAGAAGCAAATCCAAATTGAAACGGGGAGGACTAGGAGTCGGGCAGCGAGCGTCACACCCCACCCCGGCTTTCCCTTGGGCTTCGCGTGGCCTCCCCAGTTGGCATCCGCGTGCCCTGTTACCATCTTCCTGGCTGTTTGTCCAGCCAGGGCTGTCTCGGTGATGGAGACGCACCAGCACCAGGGCGTCCCGAGGGCTTCCGGCAGCTGGGCTCATGCGGAGGTGTGACCAAGACTCCAGCGGTGGCTCTGAGCAGCAGGCAGGCTCCCTCTCCCGGCTCTGGTCAGCCCGGCCCTCTCTCCCCGTGTGTCCACACACAGCCCGGGATGACGCCTTCACTCGCCTGCCTCACCCACTGAGGCCAAGGCCGAAAGCCAAAACTCACTCCAGCACACCACCCGATTAACTGTTCATTTAGTAACTGCTTTGCTTTTTCTGTTGTTTGCTTTGGCTTTTTGAGATATGGTATCATATGCAGCCCAGGCTGGCCTAGAACTCCTCCTGCCTCAGCCTCCCAAGTGCTGAGATTACAGGCATGCACCCACACACTCGGCTAGTCAACTGCTTTTCAGAAGTGTCCTATGAGAAAGAGTGACCACCTGTAGGTGGGCCTCAGAAGGGGCAGGGCCTGGGTGCAGAGCCAGGGAGAGTGGGCTGAAGGTGGAGACTCTTCCTGCATTTCTGTTACCCTCGGGCTTTGTGCCATTGGCAGACAGAGGCTGACACTCTTGGTAAACATCCCTTCAAACAGATAAATGACCAGTACCTGTGTGCAATGATCCACAGCACCAGTCAGAATACTGTGCAGAGCATGCTCTGCTCTTGAGTGTCATGTGACTACACACACACATGGAGGGACCTTTTTTAAAAGAACTGCCCATGAAGCCAGGCACAGTAGTGCTCATCTGTAACACCAATATTCTGGGAGGCTGAGTCAGGAGGATCTCTGCAAGTTTGTGACCAGGTTGGCTACACGCTGAGTTTGAGAACAGCCTGCAGTACATAGTAAGACCCTCATTCAAAAAAACAAACAAGAGCAAGGCATGGTGGCTCATGCCTGTAATCCTAGCATTTGGGAGGCAGAGGCAGGAGAACTGCTGAGTTTTGAGGCTTACCTGGGCTACATAGTGAGCTCAGGCCCAGCCTGAACTACAAAGCCAGACCCTGTCCTCCCTCAAAAAAGTAGAAAAGATTTCTAAGCAACAACAGTAACCAAAGACAAATAACTGAAGACCTAAAGCTGCTGGCTTATGGGGAAGCCACCTTGACGGCTTGCATACCCACACCTGCCCTGAGGTCACAGCCGCTGCCGCCCCAGCTTCTGGCGAACTCCCCTGGGAAGTGACATGAATGGCTTTCACAGCTAACGTCGTCTTCGTGCTTCAGCACTCACTGTTTTCAGGTCAAGCTGTTTTACTACTTGGGCAGAATCGCTTAGCACGGCGGTCATTTCCTAAACGTCACGCACAGACTGCAGCGTACAGGAACGGAACTGTGAGCTACCTAAGAGAGCGAGCTGGCCTCATCCCCTAAACAAGTGTTTTCTTCAAAGACAGATAACCAACTCATAATGAGACGATGACCAGTGGGCATGTATTTTCTTTAAACCATAAAAACAGTTACACTACCTTTCCTTGATCACAAAGACGGAAGTAGATTTCCCACCGGAGGAGGAGGAGATTGGGGCCCTGAGACCCCACCACCAGCAAGGTGTTGCTGGAGTAGCCTCCAAAGTCCGAAAGCTCAGGGGCGGGGCTTGAAAGGTGATTGGATCCCGGGACCTTGTGCTCCCCCCGCTGGTTGGTGGATGGGTGATTCCCAGCAGACTGTGCTGCTAGGGGGCAAGGCCTTGAGAAGGGGCGGTCCTAGGGCGTGGCCAGATGGGTGCACCCCCCCCCCCCCGTCCCCACTCCTCCTCCTCCTCCTCCCCCTCCTCCTCCTCCCCGTGTGCTGTGAGCCACTCTCCCCCACCAGGCCCTTCCTCCGCACCCTCCTGCCTTGAGCCAGCTCGCCCTGAACTGAAACCCCAAAGCCGCAAGTCAGAGTCAGACCTCCCCTCCTGTAAGTCGCCTCGGGTACTGTGTCCCAGCAGTGGGAAAGCCGTGAAGGCGACTTTCACCACCATATCTCCTGTCGCAGAGGTCACATCACCACCGGCAGCCTGGGGACACATCCTCCCCTGCGCTTGCCGAGCACGTCCTGTACCCCGGCCCCTCCACGACCCAGCTGCCAGAGATGGTCACGAGTGTTACTCTGCGGATAAAGAAACCAAAATGTAGGAAGGCAAAACAACTCGAGGCACGCAGCTGGTGGGTGAGCAAGCTGAGACCAAGCCGGTGGCCCCCAGTACCAGTCTCTAGGGGCAGGACACTGCGTGCCATTTTACCTTGTCCTCCAGCACCAAGGCCGTGGTTAGGTGGGCCTCACCTCGGCTCCCCCATCTGTGACATGGCCATGTCCACTCCTGCGTCACTGCCCAGTGCAGCTGGCCCGAGTTCTGCCGAGCCTGCACACACAGTGGCCGTGTGGAACAGGGTCAGGGCACCCCAGCGGCCCTGGAAACCGCGAGGCCAGCAGAGTTGCTCTCAAACAGGCCACGGCTGTACCTGGTGTGGTGCCCGCTGCTCCCTCTCCTGGGCAGCAGAGCCGTGTCCACGTCAGGAGAGAAGGCGCAAGGGGCTTCTGTGCCCACTGCCCCTGCCATCTCCAGGCCAGCAAGGACACATGTCACAGCACTCCCACTTTCCATCTGGGGTCCTCGCAGCATGACCAGGAATGTGGTCAGTGGCAAGGTCTCGCCAGAGAGTGCACGGGCCTCCGGGATGGAGGAAAGGAGACCACAGGCCTTGCCCGGGAGGCCTGGCCACTGCCCACAGCTCTGCCACGGATGTGCGTCACACTGGGTGGGCCTGACCTTGTCAGTGGTACAAGTCAACCACACCTGCTCTCCGAGTGCGGACAGCCACATCTGCTGGTCACACTGAGTTCCGTCACGCAGGCCAGTGACCCTGCTCAGTGAAGCTGGTACAGCTGTCTCCATGATTCTCTCATGGCTGGGACAGAAAATCAAGACCATGACTTCGCGGGGAGCAGCTTACCTTGGCTTACACTTACCTTGTCTGAACAAGACAGCCTGCAGAGGGTCCTGGCAGAGGGGAGCAGCTCAGGACATGGCGCACAGGAAGTGGGATGAAGGGAGAAGCTGAGGAGGAAGATGCCCTCAGGTCCCACCCAGTGGCCACCTGTTTCAACAGCGAATCAGCTAGTTCCCAAGATCCCATCGGCCCCAACAACCTGCCATGAGCATTTGAGCTCTGGCGTCGCCAGCTGTATAGATCATAAGCAGAAGGCCGCACACACCAGCAGGCGAGTGTCCGCAGATGCCCAGGCTCCGTGAGGGTGTCACACACTTAGCCCACACTCTGCCCCTTCCCGGTGCTCAGTCTTCCCTGTGACTGAGGGGTCTGTGGCTTCCACTGATCCTCTGGTTCCTTCTAGGGACAGCTTGAACCCACGGACAGTTGGGGAGCCCCCCCCCCACAGTTTCACAGCAGGCTTGGAAGCTGTGCCACACACCTCACACAGGCTGACCAGATACCAGGCAACCCACAAGCCTTTGGGAAACTGATGAGGGCCCATGGGCCACCCGAGCACCCTGACTGTCAGGAGGGCGTCACCTCTGTGCTCGGTCTTGCTAGTGGAAGATGCAGGCTGACTGTGGGCAGCAGGACAGGACGTCTAGCCTCCTGCAACCTCCAGAAATGTCTTTAGAAGTCTGAGCTTTCCCTGCCCATGGCTGAAGCCAGAAAGCTCCAAGCTGCTGTTGGCTGCAGGTCCCTGGTGCCACTTTCTACAGTCTGAGGACCTGCTGGGTCAGAGCTCGGGACGGAGTCACCGTGCACCGCGACCAGGCGTCACAGCCAAAGTGCTCAGCCACGGCCCGCTCCACTGCCTGGCATGACTGTGGGAGGTCAGGTGAGGGGACCCGCCCCCCGGCCAAGTTGTGACTGGCTCCAGACACAGGATGCCACCCGTCCTGGCTATCACACGGAGGGAGAGATGGCCACCCTGGCCGGGCACGGATGCAGCAAGGGTCCGTCACGGTCTCCCCCGGACTGCAGGGTGGGACCATGCTCTGGGATACACGGAATACGGAAGCAGGGTCACCAGCCCGGGTCCAGGGCGAGAGCAGAGTCAGGAGCAGCTTGGGTCGCGGTGGGCAGGGGCTGCTGCAGACTTTGCCACTTCTGAGCCAGGTGCCCAAGCCTGGAGCATGTGCCCCTCCGCTGGCACGACAGCTCAGGCTGCCTCAGGGCAGGGCCCGGCTGGGACTCCTCCCCTGGAGGGTCTTCTCCACCTCCTCTCACAGCCAGGACTCCAGCCTGGACTGCAGGCACCAAAACCCTTTCCTCTCTTCCTCCTTCCCTCACTGCCTTTCTTCTATGCATTTTTTACTGCAGTCCTGGGATTGAATCCAACCCTTGCACATGCTAGGCAAGCACTGTACCACTGACCCACAGCCCCAGGCTTTTTTCTTTTTTTTTTTTTTTAAGTTTCCTGAGACAGGGTCTCCCTTTGAAGTTTAGGCTGACCCTGAACTCACTTTGTAGCCCAGGTTGACCTTGAACTCAGTGATCCTCCTGCCTCTGCCTCCCGAGTGCTGGGATTACAGGCGTGAGCCACTGCGCCTGGCCTAGGCCTTTCTATTTTGAGAAAGGGTCTTGCTAAGTTGCCCAAACTAACCTCAAACTGAGTTCTCCTGCCTCAGCCTCTTGAGTGACTGGCATGACAGGTGTCCACCATCTCAGCCAGCTCTGAAACTTCTGGCTCAATAAAGCCAATGAAAAGGGGAAAGTGTCTCCTCACAGTTACACCTTCATCTTTCTGGTCTTGAGAATAACTTTTGGAAACATCCAGGCAGCTGTGTGTGGAGGTGACAGGCGTGCGTCATCTGGGCCAGGAGAACACAGTGACCTTGGGCTGGGTTCTGGGCAAACACAGTAGCACCGAGCGCTTCCCCTCTGCCCGAGCCATGCGCAGCCTTCGCCTCTCCAGACAGGAACAAAGGGCTGCAGCCAGCAGCTGCCCCGACGTGATTTATGTAGAAGTTTATTTTCTGCATAAATCCTCCTCTAATAACCTTGTGAAATCACAGTTTATAATGGGTTGGACTTAATAAGTTTTAAGTTCAAAGAATTTAAATAAATAGGAAGAAGTTTCCTATTGCATCGGAAATAACCTAAATGAACAGCCAAGCGTGATACCCCTTACCAGTGATCCAGTACTTGGAGGCTGAGGCAGGAGGATTTCAGCCAACCTGGGTTACACAATGAGATCCTGTCTCGAAACACAACATTTAAAAATGATGAACTATTTTTAAGTAGAACTTTTTGAACTAAAAAGAAAAAATACCAATAAAACTCTAAAAGAAAATATAGAAGACTATTGACTTGGAGTAGAAAATGCTCTTAAAAGACCTATGAAATGCAAATATTAAAAACTTAAGGGCCAGAGATTTAGTTCAGTGGTTCTGGCATCTTCCTCACAAGTGCAAGGTCCTGAGAAACCACATACCACAATGCCGGGCGTGGTGACTCACACCCACTAGCATTCAGTACCATATACCGCAGTCTCAGGCATGATGGCTCACACCTGTCATCCCAGCACTTGGGAGGCAGAGGCAGGAGGATTGCTGTGAGTTCGAGGCTTGCCTGGGCTACATAGTGAGCTCAGGCCAGCCTGAACTACAAAGCAAGACCCTGTCTCAAAAAAAAAGAAAAAGTTAAGTTTGACAAATTTAAAACTTTCACATAAGATATCCTAAGGATATGTAACACAATGAGAAAAAATACATTCCCTAAGTATGGGAAGAACTATGCTCCAAAAATCGTAAGACACCTTTACAAGTCACCAAAAGACAGTGAAATTAAAACAGGTGAAAAGCAGATATAAATAAGAAACGTATAAAACAAGAAATAAAAGCAGCTGGAGAACACACGCAGAGCACCAAAGTGCTCTGGATGCGGAGGGGGACCGGGCCTTGGGCTCATAAATTGGCCCCCGCGGCTCGGGGATTGCAGGCTGTAGCCGAGGACGAACGCGCGCCCCCTGCCGGCGGCCAGCGCGGGGCGGGACTGGAAATTCGCAGGCAAATCCTGTCTCTATGAGCCTGTCTCTATGAAACTACAGACGCCTGAGACCCTTTGATAGTGTTTGGGGTTTTTCTTTTGGTGTTACTTTTTTAAGTCCTAAAAGAAAACAAAACTGAGGCCCCCCTGGGTACTCGGTGAGAGACTGTCTCAAAGTAAAATCAAAAGGGCTGAGGGCGGCCAGGTTCCGCCCCTTTGGAGAAACAGGAAGAGAGGCACACAGAAGAGAGTCTGGTTTTCAAATTGTTTTAAAAGCAGCCCGGGGGCACATGGGAGGACAGCACAGAGAAGGCTTCGCTTGAGTAAAAGAATACAGAGGAAAACACAACCCTGTTTCTGTTTGTGTGCCCAAACCACAGCAGACCCCTAGCAGCTTCACGGGGATCAGATGCTTTGATATTTTTTGTTTTGTGACAGGGTCCCTCACTGTCTAGACAGGCTGGTCTTGAACTCAGGGAGATCCTCCTGCCTCAGGCTCCTGAGTCAGGTGTACACCACCGTGCTCAGCCAAGCACCTCACACATTTAAACCCTTACCTTTGAAAAACTGAAATTACATGGAAATTCAAACATTTCAATTAAAATACATGATACAAAAATACTGGTATTTTTTCCTGTTATCTTTTGGGGCTTATATACATTGTTTATCCAAATAGCACACATTTAGACCATGAGAATATTTTATTTTTCAGTGGCTTTTAATTCTTTGGCCACAAGTTCCCCCATATTTTTACATAATTGCATCTTTTTTCTGGACTTTTTAACATTAAATGTGGTCAGAAGGTTAAGGAAAAAACATTCTTTCCGTTGTATAAATATCACATTTGACTTCAGGGTTAGGAACTTTTGGAATATAAAGAATTGAAACTGTTGGGCTCACATATGTTTACATGTCCCAAGAATGCCCTGAGCTCTGAACAGGAAAATATCTCTTATATACTGTAAAACTCACCTTAAAATAAAGCACTCTGAAAGGTACAGTTATATACACATTCAACAGCTTTACAAGACCAGAAACGTAGCCAGTTTTTAGAAATGACACTGAAGTCGCTTCACATTCAGAAAACAGCTGGCATCCAGGTGACACTGCTTGGAGCCCAGCCTCTCGCACTGAACCTGGCTGGCATTCGCCACCAGCTCGTCTCAAACAAAAGGTCAGGGCTGCCCAACCCAGATCCTGGCCGGATGTGGCTCATCAGCACGCGCCTGCCTGGCAAGCACAAGGTCCTGAGTTCCGTTCCCTGAACCAGGGAAAAAAGGCAAAAAGAGCCAGGCGCTTAGACAGGCAGCCAGTGCAAGTTCATTTAAACTAAGAGACCCTCAGGGGATTAGCTCTGACTGCTCTCCACCCCGACCCAGCCTCATCTTGGTCCCATAGTTCTTTGGCTGTGGAAGGAGGCCTCGCCCGTGCGCATGCACTGGGCGTGCAAGGGCCGTGCGCAGCGTGCACACCCCTGTCCCTCACCGCACACCCCCAGAGGGGCCAAACCTTCCCGGGCCTGTTTCAAACTGGGCAGGGAGGAGCC